>KV455041.1:0-26414 GCA_001662575.1 Pseudogymnoascus sp. 23342-1-I1
GCTAGCGAATCATGCATCTAGATTAACGACGGCACGATGTAGATTTCAGCTAGAATTGATCCTATCGCCTTAAGGAGCAGTTCTACTATCTGATAACGGAGAAAGCTGTCTAAAGAAACCTTATATGAATAAGAAAGTAATCGATGTGATATTAGTCTTACGAGCTGTGCTTAAACAAGCCATGTGCTCTAACATAGAGGTCTAATTCATGTATATGATTAAGGTTAGCCTTCTTCGTCTCATTCATACCTTCACTAGTTTAGCTTCACTGCTATTCTTAACTCTTAGTGTCACCTTCATTGTCCACCGCTCCCTTTTCTACATGCTTTCACTTCGGTGAGCCTTCGTAGGCAGACACGGCCCTCTGTCTATCATTTCGTCTTCGCCATGTCGACCCTGCTGCTTTTTGTGGTCACTATCGCTGTCTTGTGCTTTACGGCTAAATTCGCCATATCTGTCGTCTAGGTATAGAACAGACGTACTGAACGTAACATCTGGTTGCGTTTGCTGTTTCATCTAATCCTATCAGCTATGCTCATCATCCTTGCCACGTTACTATTACTTTATGTAGAAAATCAGGCTGCTGTTCTAATACTACTTGTTTCCCTCTATGCTATAGGGGGTATCAGTTAGGTATAATAAACGCAACTTTTAAAATAGCTCTGCTAACCTTGTTAGGGTTTACATTTAAGTGTGCTCTACGGGTTGTTTCGTCTAGGGTCGAAGTCGTGGATAGTTAGACTTATATCTATCTGTTTTTTTATCTAGCTCACGCTTGGTTTCTTAACGACCCGAGAAGAGGTGCCGAGCATTAAGCCTTAAAAAATTATTAACTATGTACTTCTCTTGATTTTTCTAGTCGAATACTTCTTGATACTTTTGATATATCTAATTATTTACTACACTAGGGGCCTACCTCTTTGGTCTAAGTCAAACCTCGACACATAGCCATAACCTTTCCGCCCTAACTCAAACCTCGCCTAGAGCACGACTATCTGTTTCATCATCACTATCGCTACTTCAACCTCATTAGCTTTATACTACCACTACATTGTTAACCGAACTACATGTTTATTAGTATGTAAGATAATCAATACGTTTGTTATATTAATTTTGTTTACAGATACTTTTTTTAGCAACCCTTACGCGGACGCTTAGGCTAATCTAGGTCACGCTCGAGCGGATCTAGGTCACGCTTAAGCGGATCTAGCTTAAGTTGAAATAGAGTACACAAAAAAGAAACGAAATGTTTGCTATGTCGTTGATTACAGAGACTAATACGGCCTTTTCCGCATAATCATACGTTACGTGCCTTGCTATTCTCACACCAAAGCACATTGTACTTTTAGAACTAAGATAGGTAGCACATAGGTAGCTCTCACACCGAACTCTAGTTGAACTTTATTGTGCTCGTGCCCCTTGTGCTTGTGCGCAAGGAGCTGCCTTACTCTATGCCTTTCATCCCTGTTATATGGCTTACTCCGTGGCCTCGTTTTTATGATTAGTTCATCATCTTTCTTGAATTGTACCTTCGATCCCCTTCCGCCTCACTATATTACTAACGATGTCCCTAACTTTTTATATATAGCTATGTTATCCCATTAACTAGTTCCTTTGTCCTTCATCACTCAACTATGTCTTCATACCCACCACCACTACCACCACCAGCTAGGATTCAGCTTTACAACCGTTAACGCCTAAGTAACGATCGACCACCTAACGAAGAAAAGCTCATACAATTCGAACTAGACAAGGGATCCCTGGTTGTATGGGTATATCTCCCTCTACTCATGAGGAAGTCCGCTATCTATGACGAAATCGTAGACGGTAACGACAAACGTTTCCACTAGCAGGATGTAGTGCAACTTTGTGTTATAGTGCTAGAAGAAATACGTAAGAATGGTATGAACATGATTCTCTAATCTTCTAACTACGCTAAGTGACTTTATAGACCAAGATGGAGCAAATCAAGATGAAGCAAATGTAACAATTCTTCGCAAAATCGAGGAGGTTACAGCAAGTGGTTTGAAATTTAGCATACAATATGTTAAGGACTTAGCACGTCAAGTTCCGTTCAACGGCAAGGCAGTAGATGATTATCTAATAAGTCTATTTACATAGAAGACTGCCCTTACCCACCGCAAATCAGTTAAGATTTATCTAGGAATGATGCCATATTACTCATCTACGTAGAAAACGGTACCTGCATACGAAGGGGAATATTGCCTTAATCTAAAAAGGAAAGTACATTTCATTCATGATGGTAACGATTAGTCCTCGTTTAAAACCAACGATAGTGATATCCAAGGAGGCCTAGTGATTATTAAGGAGGTTAAGGAGCTAACTAAGAAGGTTGAGGAAGGTGGAGTTTTTTAAAAGGATAATGCATTAACTTTGTTTCATCTAGGGATATTTTAGTATAGCTAGGAATCTACATTTCGTGCACACTGCTTTACAAGTATGAAGACAGGGCTTGTGACAAGATGGCACTTGTATCTTTTACACATGGTGTAGGCCTTAATCCATCATCGCCACGCGCTATCGCTTCTCATTTTGCAGGAGAGATGAATAGGCAGACTCAAGACGTTGCATCTCCTTACCCTCCCTATCCTTGGATTCCGATTCCCTATCCGGCCGCCCCCTTACCCCTTCCATCGTCGCCTACATATACTCTACACCATTCGCGCTCACGGCTGCATGTCCTCGTTTGCTACTAGGTATTAGCGTGGCGGTCAAGCCGTAGGGGGGATCTGATTAGGGAGGGATGGTGACGACTAGTAGGGGAGGGGGGGTGCCCCTAGAGGGTGTAGTTTTCTTCTATATGGAGAGCATCCTCCTTCCGCCTTAGATAGCAAAATGCTTAGTTTATACTTTACTACATTACACCACAGTGGGTTTACTCCTCTATTATTTAATAACAGACAGAAATATAGACGCTTTCTACCAAGGTAGTCACAACAGACATATATATACATAAACACAAAGACTAGTGAAGGGGTTTCTCGAGTAAAAGAGAGTCATTCTCGCTACCATCACTGCTATTCGCAGCCTTGCTTTTGCTAGTAAGTCGCGCCGCCCATTCTCACATCGTAGCATGATGTCTCTAACATTCCGTCAGATTGGCTCTCATCATCCTATCAACCCTATTCGGCCTTGTTTCCCTTGACGAGAGACCAACCCAAACCGGCGGCTGCCGCCATGCCCGTAACGGCGATGACCGAGCCGGCACCGATGGACATAGTAAGCATCGTGGGAATCTAGCTATAATGAACCAAGCCTAACGCGCTACAGGGCATCAACGTCGCCCTAAACAAATACTACGGTATCGAATCCGCCGCCTTTGCCCTCGCCGTAATCCGCCTAGACGGCCAGTTCTCTACCTTCGTTTCTAACGACTTGAAGACGGACCCTGAATTCCTCTTCACGCCTAGATTTCAGAATGAGCTCCTCATAGCTTCCGGCCGCTAGCCATTACGTACGTCCTAGCTACTTAAACACCACTGTCACCACTAACTCGTCGCGCTAGATCATAATATGCTCAATTAGGAATTCAGTACAAAGGGGACGGAGATGCAAAGCCAGACCTACAACAATGCCCGCTGCCACGGCCAAATCAACGCATCGGTTCGGAAGCGTTTCTCTGCCCCCTCTAACAGCGCCAACAATGACGACTACTCCACCAACTCATCTAGGAGCCTAGGGGGTCGCAAGCGCATCCACGCTAATGTTACTCGCCCTGCCGTCCCTGCCGTCCATACCCTCCCTAATAGAACGATTACCATCGGAGACGACACTGCCCGTGACGAATTCTACCATCGGTGCCTCAAGAATATACAGCAGAATGGATGTAAAATCATTAGAAAGGCGTGGGTGAAGGTCCTCGAGCCTAAGAAGCAGTCGACGTACCTATACACCAAGGGTGTGCAAAAGAGCCCCCCATGGTGGCCTACGGTGACGGGGCCGAACAAGATTAGGCATAAGGAGCTAGATCACCTAAACAAGCGCGGTATGTGCCTTTATTCCCTCATCTCCACCCGTCCTTAAACTAACGTGACTCTAGAGCGCATCATCCTCCTCATGCACATCATGGGCCTTATCGTAAGCCAAGACAGTAACAGCCTAGCCTAGTAGCAGAAAGTCGACGTTGCCAAGCTTGAAGAGGTCACCCGCGAACCCATGGCGACCTGGTTCGCTAACCGCGAAAAGCCTAAGAACGCCAGGAAGCGCGGCTTCCTCGCCTAGCTCTTCCGCGTCCTATACGAAGAAGAGCGCTATCGCTACGGCGAGATCGATGGCTCTATAACCGTGTGCGTTAACGATAACTCTAGAGTACTAGACGACAAGGACAACGATGATGCTAGAGTACTAGACGACGAGGATGACGACGACATCTTGCCATAGCTCTACCAAGCACAACCCATCTCACCATTCCCCCCTACCCCGCCATCCTCGCTCTCCCTATCGCATACTATAAGCACCACCACCTTAGCAAACTACTACCCCCATCGCCTCCCTCTCTCAACTTCCCCTAAAACTACTGCTAGAGACGACTACTATAGCACCCTAACACATAGCTAACAAAACCCCACCTATCCTGCTTACGCCTAGACCACATAGGGAATGAACACCTATGCTAGCTCTGCCAGCTCCTCCTGGCCCACATTAACATCGGCGCCATCCGAACCAATGCAGCAGTAGTGGCATGGCTTAGTGTTAGATAGGAGCTTTGATGGAGACTCGACGACGGGTTTTAGGGGCGTAGGTGGTGATGGATGGGAAAACAAGGAGGCTACAAGAAGGGGTTTAACGGGTGGCTACGATATCTAAAAGACTTAGAATGTCGACCTCCGTTTAGTGGCATCTCGGTAAATGATTATTTGCTAGCGGTTGTTAGGGTGGTTAGGGGAGGGGGCGGCGCTAGTACAAACCAAGGGGCTCTAGCACTTGGTTTAGGATAGGGGGCTCTAGGCATTAGACATTTAAGAAGCTGAATTTTCTTGAGGGATAACGCACCTACTTTATTTAATAGAGGGACATTTTAGTATAGCTAGGAATCTATATTTCTTATACACTGCTTTGTAGGTATGAGGAAAGGCTCGTAACAAGATGGGCAATTAGACTTATTGTCATGCGCTATCGTTTCTCACTTCACGGGAGTTTGTGCTTAATAGTAATTAGCTAAAGAGGAAATTCAAAGGTTAGATGGGCCCCGCCTAAGGCTGCTAAAAACCCACGTAGCCGCCGCTCGTCATGCGCTCTTGTCTCTTAATTTACAGGGGAGATGATTCGTGTTTGATAGGCAGACTAACAAAGTAATCCTAAGTGTCGAGCCTTGAATTAAGTTATAGTCACTTTCCCAATGCGTCCACTTAGCATTGGTCAGGTTGGTTGGCCTCTAATATTAAGATGCGTGACATTTTCCTCCACTGCTATAAGTATCCTACATGCCCTCATTTTCTCCGAGAAGATCTAGCGAAGCCAGGCTTTCATTTAATCACTAGTCACACAGTCGATTGCGTTAGATCACATTCACCGGATACGCTTTACCACTGCCCTTAGCTTACGCCCTTCTTTGCCTTGCCTAATTACTCCCCCCTACTATGGCGTACTCGACACTAGAAAAAGAACGCCAGCCTATGCTACGTCGTGGCTCGCCTAGATGCAATGAATCTCCTAGCAGGCTATCATCACTCGCTTTCGCCGATGTTGCTAACGTTGCTAACGTTATCCCTAAAGCTGTCTCTAACGTGACACTTCTCTGTCCGCCTCTAAAAACAGTCCAAGCAGGTGTCGTTCTACGAATTGTTGTTAAACTACATGGAATATATTTCCAAACTCGACAAGTTTGCGCTATCGTAACACTACTTGGTCCTAACGCTAAGGGCAAACTATTCGGAAACACCACCGTTATTAGGGACTCTATCTCACCTATCCTGATAAGGTTTTACTTTGCTCTAACCATTAGTGAACCTAGCAGGTTCTTTGTTAGAATACGTCTAGAGGAAGGGCTATTCTACGTCAGTTGTAGGCATGTTAACACTAAGGACATTATTGTTACCGCTTTCGACTAGCACGTAGACCCCGACAGCTCTCATATACTAGAACTCTCACGCTCTCCTTTCGACTAGCACGTAGAACCCGACAGCTCTCATATACTAGAACTCTCACGCTCTCCTTTCGACTAGCACGTAGAACCTGACAGCTCTCATATACTAGAACTCTCACGCTCACCATCTAAGGTGGCCTTGTTGAAACCTAATCTAGGTTTACCAAAACGTAAGAGTCATGAAGATATGTGTGGAGGTACAAACAAAAAAAGCAGGTTCGACAAGCTTACAATACAAGTATGTTATCCCTAAGAGAACTATTCTAGTTTGCTTGTTTCTAATGCAAATAGGTTCGTCATAAGCCAGAGCTTGATGGTGGGAAAATTAAGCCAGACGTTGCCGTAGTCGATGACGAACTACCTACTAAGGACAGCACTAACCAGCCCCTAAACCAAGTCAGCACAGGAGAAGACGATATTCCTTAATTTACCGACTCGCTCATGCTACTACGTTATCGAGAAGAGAATGATAACGAATACACATACGATGGCTACTTCCTATAGAAAGTTCGCAAATCGCCTGTGAAAGTTTCTAGAGGTTACTATGTCAAGAATGAATTATTAATACTAGAAGCTACAATCCTTAACTTAGATCTATACTACGCACTAGAATCCTATGAGGTAGATGGCATCTTAGTATGGGGAGAAGGATTGTATAGTAACGAAGAGGGAAATTAGTACTACATGTGCCAGGATGACGAATGTTTATCAGACGTGGACGAAGAAGACGAAATCTAGGAACAAGACGGCGTCTAGACGTGGAAGTATAACAAAACCATGGGACTTTTTTAGGGGTTGTAGGTTAGGTTGACGAGAGAGGTGGTGGTAGCTAATGGTGTTCGCTATATCGCACATTTCGTTCTAACAGAATCTGACGAGACAGATCGCATAACAGGTGCCTCCTCTAACTGTTAACAGAGGTTCATCAACTACCAATACAAATGGACGAGAGATAACGCTTGATAAAAGGTATGTCAATCTGCTCCTTAGCTATATCTCTTGCTCATGGTTATAGTACCATGTTCCGAGTTGATTTTACTCTAGAAACAGTCTTATAGTACTACTATAACAGCGTCGACAAGACGTCTACAACTCTCCCGATCGAATTCCTAGCATTGATTAACGTACTATATCTAACGTAGCACTCCGGAGATTACGTAGGCTCGGGCTGCCTCATTCGTAATTTTGAGCAAAACGTCAATGGTGAGTTTACGTAGATTTCTCATGGTGTCTCTAATACTCTAGACATGCCACTAACAAGACGCTCTGCAGCCCGCACACGCACAAGTTGTCACCTAGTCTTAGATCTCTCCGCTTATAAAGTAGTGAATCCCTATCTTCTCACTCCTTTTCCCATTTCAAACAGTACACATAAGGACTTTTTAGTATGGAGACGTATGTCCCTCGCTTTAGTAACGCGGAATCAATGACAGATATAGCGAGCTAGTACGACCCGAGGGGACCATTATATTTTAATGATGGCACGTACTAGAGTAGCATAAGCTTTATATATAACATGATCAAGCGTTTTCAAGCTAACAGTTAGAAGCAATTTCGGTGTTTGAGGTATGAGCTAAACAAGTGTCAGGATTCTTAAGACATCTCTACTTGACTCACAAAAGTGCAAGAACTCGCTAGCTTCAATCTCGATGATATCTTAGCAACAAAGGTTGACATGGTTGTAAAAGAGTTGCTAGACATTGCTAGGGCCATCCTAGGAGATAAACATCAGATTCGAAACAGATCTCGGAAACTGCTGTTGACGTTAAATGGAACCAAACACTCACACTACCGATGGTGTAGTCGTGCCGGTTTAAAGGATGTGCGCCGTAGTCAACGTATTGCCTACTAGGCCTAACGGAGAAGCGGACAGAGGATAGCTAGAACATCCTATGACTATGGGAAATTCTCTAGGTAGTAGATGTAGCAGTACATTAGATAGGTTAGAATACAGGAAAGAAAATGGAGAGGTTGAAATTAGAACTCTTTTACACTTCACACTATCGCGATACCATACAGCTTTCCCAACTGCCGTGTAGGAAACAATACGCCTTAAAATGCTATTGCCTAAATTCTTGCCTCTCCTATGAATTTGCCTGTTCTTCCTCCTCCTGTAGACGTAATTGCACTATTGAACGCCTTGATTATCCCATTATACATTATATCGTTGTTACGGAATGTTCCTAGAATGCCGCATGGGTCTTAAACTAATAATACATCCGCCTAAGGGTCATATCCACGCCTACCTAAACATATCCTATTAGATGTTATATCATGAAGCGAGAAGGGCATACGTAGGTACAGTAGGGCGAGTTGTTAATTAACAATTAACCGTCAAGATTCTACGTCTCCATCTTATATAACCCTAACCCCCTCCCCCTAGTCTAATACATCTGTTCCACTACTATTCTGCGAAAATGTGTAAATTTAAGAATTGTATGGTCTGTTCTGGCAAAAGCTATATACTTGAGTGCCTAGAGACTATCCTCTATGATATAAAATGCCCTTTAATAGAGTTATGTGAGTGTAGAGAGAAAGCTATTAAAGTAAGAAGGCAAAGGAAAGAAAATAACGAACAGCTGCTAACATAGTACATAGTAGGTAGATTTAGGTGAATGCCTTCGATGGCTCTCTTTAGACGAGTATCTTTACATACATGATGGCGCTGTTAAGAAGATAAGGAAGGAATATAAGGAAGACAGACCTATATTTAACATATTAATACTCGCTGCTTATAAGCTGAAGAATAAAATTCCAAGCCTCTAAATACTTCAATTACAGATAATACAGGACGACGAATATATGTTATCATTATCTTTAGAGAGCTCCGATCTAAATGAGGCGGCTATTATTAACTACAATACCTACAAGAAGGGGGCGTGTCGTTACGCCTCGTTTAAGTAGCAGCGTATTTAATAGGAAGAAGAAGAGCCGTGGGACAAAAGACATATTAAAGAGAGAATAGAAAGCAGATGGTATGGGGGTTAATGGTAGAGCTTTCTTTACAAACTAGATCATAGAATCGCTCGATGTAGTACTTAATGAAGAGTTAGGAGGCGCGTTTTGGAATGAAATTTGACGGGAGACGTTAGCGATGCCTTCGTACCAAATTTCAGCTATGAGCAACTACCAACGTGAATTGATGACTAATGAGGGAAGAAAGAAAATTGATTAACAAGGAAGAAGCCTGGTTAATATTTTCACACACAACAGCCCATTTCTAGCCTCAATTTATACGCCGATCTCTACTTAGTACTCACTAATATTGTTCTAGTGGCTTGCAGCTAGTCACTATGTACACTATACACTGTGATTTTCGATGCCCCACAGGCGGATATTAGCCCCCTACGGAGACATACTCGCACCTCCCTACTAGCAACTTCTGTGCCCCTAGTCATTGTGTAGGCGAAAGAAATGAATTTGCTAACCCTTGTGGGGGTCACTCGCCTCCTCATCTAAATAAAGGCAACTCGTCTACCGCACCTGATTTCGACTTTTAGGCCCTACCTACACATGAATATCTATCCTAAACATACGTTTTACTAGTAAGTACTCTTATGTAGAGCAGATAATTCTTTGAAAGTTATATTAGTTGCTAACTAGACATTATGACCTAGCATTAGATCGAACTTTCAGAATGCTATCACTTCAACAGATGGTGAATGAAACTATGATATTACAATCAAATGTTAGCTCTAAGACCACCACAAAGCACTAGGAGCTCGGAAAGAACCTAGACGGAAATGGTGATTCAAGCAGCATTGTGGTTAATACATCAAGTTAAGAAAACTTCTATCTAGTGGATATAATTGAGCAAAGGAAAATAATGAGACGTTAGCTTACACAGAAGAAGTCATCAAAATACAACAAAATCGAAGATGATGCTAGCAGGGAGGCCTACGTTAATAAGCATATTAAACAAATGATGTAAAAGAAGCATCATTCTCGAATAGCGCATTTGCCACCTGCCATCCTAGATTAGCAAGGGGTGGTTCTTCCGTCTTCAGCCCCGTAGGCCGCACTAGCAGTCACCGAGAAGCCTCGTCCCTTACGCTTAACGTCTTAACAAACTCCCTTAATCAAACAGGGCGTGCAAGGCAGTAGGTCTGCCTCCGCCCATGGCCCCTTTACACCCTGATATCTAAATGTACCGCTAGCGTCTCCATCTTCACGCTTAGCTACTGCCCAAAGAAGTAAGCAACAGCATCTGTCCGTAACCCTTATAGATTAATACTAACAAAACTAGAAGGCGGCTCTATTGGCAACAGCCCGCTCTAGCTACAAGCTTCAAAGATCTTTGATAGAGATGTCCGCTTGGTTCCTCCCCATGACCGCTCCGGCATATCCAACGCTCTCCTTGACCTTCCAAACGTCCGCTCCCTAGATTTCCGCCCCCTAGGAAACCGCCACCTCCTAAATCTTACGACTAGGTGCAATATGGAGGCAGCTGTAGCCTACACGGTTGGCGAAATTGTCTAGCAGCCGTGCACCCGCTACGCTGTCGGCTACGGTCCTTTCCTGAAGTGTATCTAGGCGAAGGGATTTCTAAACAGAAGCTGTACAAACTGCCACGTTAACAGCTTAGGCACCAAATGCTCTCTGCGAAGTAAGTCTACTCCCACTCTTTTTATTGTTCTGTACTAACACAGATGGGCTAGCTACTGCTCCCATGGTTCCCGCTCCGCTGTCTAGGCCTTATACGGATAGTCCTTTAGGGAGTACTGTTAAGCCTTCTCCATTATGTGACGAACCTGTAAAATGGCGTTCTGCGGTCCCGGCCGTCTGCTCTTCTACCAAAGCGCTTACAAATGGTGATTCTTTGGGCCGCAAGCGTGCAGCCTCCCAGCTTGGGGATGGCCCTCCTGCCCGTCGTCAGCAGGTCCGCGCGCCTATACGAACCCCCTCTTCACCCTGAATCACCGTCAGCGCCTCTGCCGCCAGCTTCACCGGCCTTGTGCGTAGTCCTCGTGACCAGGAGCAGATGCTTCTGATAGTTCAGTCCGTTGAGAAACAGGCATTGAATATTGTCACTGCCTCAAAGAGATTCTACGAACTCTACCAAAATAAGAGGGGCAAGGAGGAAGAAGAAGATAAGGAAGAGAAGAATGAGGAGGAAGAGGAGGAAGAGGAGGAAGAGGAGGAAGAGGAAGAGGAGTATAAGGATAAAGAGGAAGAGGAAGAGGAGTATGAGGATAACGAGGAGGATGACGACGAAGAGTTTTAGTGTAGAATCGTAACACTTCTAAATACCTTAGAGAACACTATTTTATAATTCGTTATAGCACTATATTTTATAGGATTAGGGTTTTAGATTATAATGAGAGGGCGATAGGACGAGAACGAAGAGGATAAGGAGGGGGGAAAGCCAAAATGGCTGTTTTAGGTTTTAGATCTAGAGTTAAGTTAAGGCAAGGACAACGGTGGCAGGCGACTAAGACCGACATCTAGCCTAGAGTTCCGTAGCAAATTTGACAACAAAGTTTTTGTTATAATGTCTAACAATAACGACTGAAAGAGCTTAATAGTATGAAATGGATAGTACATAGTAAGGCTGTGTATTAATACTAAACGCTGCCTTCCGGGCCGCGATTCCGTGCAGGGTTCGGAGGGAAGACCCTCCACCTTAGCACTATAGTCAAAGGCGCTAAGTCAGACCCCTTTCTTTGCGAAAAACTGTAGAAAACTGCAGAAAACTACTACTAAATCACAAAAATCGCACTTTACTTCTTGCTACATGGTTCTCTACGAATTTCAAAAGGCTAATAGCTAAACTAGCCTTGTGCGCAGTCCTTAGACCCCTAGGAGCAGATGCTTCTATTAGTTCAGTCCGTTAAGGAACAGGCATAATATTGTCACCGCCTTTAAGAGACTCTATGAACTCTTCTAAAATAAGGAGGGCAAGGAGGAAGAGAAGGAAGAGAAGGAAGAGAAGGAAGAGAAGGAAGAGAAGGAAGAGAAGGAAGAGAAGGAAGAGAAGGAAGAGAAGGAATGTAGAATAAAAGCTGCCATTAGGACTAAAATTCTCTATAGTTCCGGTCTAATTTTCCCTAACTTCTTCCCTACGGACTATTTAACGCCACATAGACATACAACTATGATGGAAGAAGTTTAACTTAGTAATTTATTAAATATTCTCTAAACACCTATTTATCCTGTTTGCGACTTATGGTCACTAATTCTTCGCGAAGCATCTGACTTAGTATGTGTGTTTCATTTGTAAAAGCCTTGTATTTAGAAATGGCGGCCATTATCTTATTCATCCTATCCTTAGTGACAGCCCGCTTAGCACGTAATATCTTAAATTCTTCTAATACAAGGCTTGCTATAGTGTTAACTTGTTTCTCTGTGAACGTGGGTGTAGCAAGCTAATCCCATACCTTCGTAAGTCTGTGATTACAGTACGGTTCTCTAAATAGTTATCCTCTTTAGTTCTAAACGAGTCCTCTTAGGACAGGCAATGCTTGGTTTGCAAGAGTAATGGGAGGCTAGGTATGTCACTAGATGCGTGCGGCTCGTTTCCTTTGTTAGTGGGCTGGTCTAGGTGTCTATATTTAGAATCAGTAGAGTTTAAACCCTAATCTAGGTCTACTTAAACAAAAGCATCTATAGCTATGATTAACGGGTGGTTTTGCTCTATAGCATTGTAGGGCAGCCAATCGAGCTCTAGAACCCTAGGGGTATCCTCTCTATAATAATCGTGGTCACTACCCTAACTTAGCCCTGTAGTCTCGATAGCATCGTGGGGCAGCCAATCGAGCTCTAGAACTCTAGCTTCGTAATAACCGTAGATGTCATTGTCTTGGTGGCAGAGGTCACCACCGTGATTTAGCCCCGTAGTCTCGATAGCATCGTGGGGCAGCCAATCGAGCTCTAGAATCTCAGGGGCAGTCTCTTCGTAATAATCGCAGAGGTCATTGTCTTGGTGGCAGAGGTCACCACCCTAATTCAGCCCTGTAGGATCGTTAGGCAGCCAATCGAGCTCTAGAATCTCGGGGGTGTAGAGGTCATTGTATAAAATGTCCACTAATGGGGGCGTCATAGAAAGGACAGCGGCCATAGGTGATGTGGATGCCATGGGAGTAACAGGAGCTATGGGCACATTCGGGTTATCTAGTAGGAGCTAAAGGTACGCATCTACATCAAAGTGGCTGAAATCCATAGAGGGCAAAGTTAACATATCAGTAAAAGCAGAAATTGTGAGACGGGGAGAATGAAGCTAGCGGGCTCGTATTTATCTATGTTTTCTGTCTCAATTCTCTCTTACAATGTTTCTAGATAATCATAGAAAAGGTCCTAGGCAGCTAATCTGCTAGAGGCTTCATTCCTAGAAACTGTAAGGAAATAACAGAAATAACACACATGAGGACGCCACTAACACCACGATCAACAAAAACTCGCATCCGCATTTCCGTTCTTTGAATTTAATACGTCTAGAACGATACATGTCCTAGCCACTCATATGTAGTCCTTCGAGGACCTTCTTATCAAATTCGCATAGATGCTACGCCTACCGGCAGAACTAGACTTACGGGACCGCAGGACCACGCTGGTTCGCCACAGCCCCTTTCGGACATCTAGGCCTTCTTGTTTTTCGGACATCCCCGTCTCGCCCTATGGATGCCGTGCCTACTAGCAGAACCAGACTGCTAGGACTAAGGAAGTTACGGCCAGCCCCTATGCCATGTACCATCCCACATGTCAACAGCCTAGTATTACAAATCTCATAGCAGATAACGCCTTTGTGGTACATAATTAGGAATAGATACGTACACTCTAGAGGTATAGCCTGTAAATGTGTTGGGCGCTTACGGGCAAGTTGTGGTGGCTAGGAGCGTAGGACCCTGCATGTATTAGGTAATTGTTAGACCGAAGCCCCTAGGAACCCGCATGAGTTTATAGTCATGTGACTATAAGCAGCAAGTGGTCCCTAGGCCGCTTAGCCTACGACGACTACCAAGCTGTAAGATCTTAGCCCCTAGCGCTAAAACGCATTAGCGATACATTTTACCACTAGGCATAGTGTTTTAAGCTCTAAGCTTTAATAGGAAACTTTGGCCATGAGGGGTAAGTAGTGAGCTACGACAGCTGCTCCACTGCCAAGCCGCAAGATCTCCGTCCCTAGCGCTAAAGCGCGCTAGCGATACATTTTGCCACTACTAGGCACTGTTTTAAGCTCTAAGCTTCAATAGGAAACTCTGGCCATAAGGGGTAAATAGTGAGCTATGCCGAAAATGTAACCCATGAGTGCATATGAATATCCTCCGTACGTACTCTCTTCTGTCCTTGTTTAATACACTCCGCTAGCGACACGATGAACTAATATACTAACACTCAAAAATGGCAAATTCGGGAGTGGTAGGCCAATGGCATGTCATGGAAAAAGATTCAGCGACGCTATAATAAATTATACAACCAAAAACGAAGTTTGTGTGCCTTGCGAAAAGTAGGAAAACGAGGCCGAATCACCTCTTACTATTTAGATCGTCCTCTATTAAAACAACAAACACCAATTCCATTAGCGAAAAAGCGAAAAGCCAAAATTCCTAGGCTAGATCGAGGAAAGGAGGGGGCAACTGTATTAAGCTTGCAATTAGAGGTTGTGGCGAAACTAGCAGGAACGGTCTCGAGGAGCTTTAGTGACTTAATTTTGGAATATAGAGGGGGAAGTACCTAAGCGCACTTGTATAGCATACTTTTTGATTATAAGTAGGGAGAATGGAATGGGATCTATAATAAGCAGATAATTGAATAGAACCTGTCACATGTAATACTATTCTATTCTCCGTTACATCCTATGGTTCCCCGTATGAGATGTCGATGCTCTATCCTAATTAGGAACCTCTAGCTATTCGAAAAAACACTAGGTGAAAATCCACTATAATTAGAAACCTCTAGCCATTCAAGGCTCCCTCTAGCTCGGCCGAAGGTTGAAAAATCCATTGTATATATAAACCGCCATATCTTTCTACTATCTTAAGGACTTCATTCATCACATCTATTAAATCTGTTAATATGGCTCTACAAATTCCAGAACGCTTAGGGTTGTTTCCTTCTAGAAAATCTAGGAATAGCTCGCTTCTAGGGGGCTTCCACTCTCCTACTGCAACGAGCCCTCAAGATCCATCTTAGCACCTACCTAAGGAAGTTGTAGCTCATAATGTAACTAGGTCAAGAGCTCACCACCTTCTTCTCAAGCTCAGTCACTACGAAACACTGCTATCTCTTGAGAGAGAGTCATCGCAAGCCCTAACGTTAAGCCTACAATTAATGTAGAGACAAGTTGTTAGCGTAAATGAGAAGCGCACACACGCTAAAGAGGTAGTTAGAAACTGTCCAGGTTGCCAGATGAGCAATGTTAGGGTAGCAGTTAGTAGTCAGACTCCTGTTTATGCTCAAAAGGCTAACATTTGCGCAGATTAAGACCAACATATCCTAGAGAACACCATTCTTCGATACAAGTGTTAATAGTGATAGGGATTTACTGATTAACCAAAATCCACAGTCGTCTAAGCGAAAGAGGGCCGACGAGGACCATGGGTTAGTTAAGCGCGTGAAATCTAGGCCTAAGAATGAATAAGCATAGGCAAACAAGCATAGGCTGTAAACTTAGAATAGTAGTAGTAGATTGAATTCAACTAAGATCGTGGTATTTATAATCTAATGAACAACAATCTATGCGCCATATTAGGAAGCGAAACACTGTCTAATGAACAACAATCTACGCGCCGTAAGGAGCGAAACACTTTAAAAGACGAAGCTCCTACATCTAAAGTCCTTCTTCTACCACTCTCTACGTAATACAATGTCGCACGATCTAGGGAAGGTAAATACGCCACGCCGTTCATCGACTTCTATCACTAAGAAAAAGTATGCATAGGATGGGTGTACCCTAGGTAGATATATCTAACCTATTTTAATTACTTCTATCTAACCTCTGCCTAAGGAACCGCAATTGTCATATCTAATCACACCTATGACCTAGATTTAGATAAACGTCAGGATATTGCGATGCTTCTCCTCAATCTCTAGGGCCATGTTGACAAATTAGACATTCACCTATCAGATGCGCAAATCCAGCACCAGAACTATGAACTAGAGATTACAGACTACAAGTCTCGAATTAAGGCATTAGAGCAGGCTAAGCGTGAGAGGATAACGGCGGCAATGTGCGATATCTACTATAAAACTCCAAACTCTCATTTTCTCTCATGCGGCCATGCATTCTATCAAGAGTGCATTTTGCGATGGATTTTTGTACACAGAACATGCCTAACATGTAGGCAGCCATGTACTCTTCCAATAAAGGCATATAATAGTGTCACCATGTAGATACTAAACACGCCTTAAACGTAGTAGCTCTTAAAGCGTAGCACGAAGGATTAATTTAAACTATCTACTTGTTTTAAACTATCTACTTGTTTTAACAAGATTCATATCAAAAAAAGATAAGAATTAGAAGGAACAAAATGAGCAACAGCCTCGCATAATAATATATAATCTCCTACGAATTAATAAAAAGCGTTAACGCCCACCTAATCAGAAGCCGATGTGTGCTATTCTAGATAGGCGGGCTTATAATTTACGGCGTTAGTAAAGATTAGGCGTTTGTAGTGATTGCTAAAGCTATGGCAAACTCGTTAGTGTGACGTAAACCACTTAAGACGGCTGTTTGGTGGGAGCTAGCGGCCTAGGTGGTTGAAAAGAGGCTGTTGCACGTAGATAAAGCTGTCAGGGCAGCTAATGTCAGGTTACCCCTATTCCACGGCTTAAAGGACCTACTGACATTAGTATAGGCGAGAGCATAAAGGATGAAGACTAACGTCTTATAAGGCCTTATGTGAGCTAAGCATGAGACAGCTAGGAACAATGCTATTTAAAGGAGACGCATTATTGTTAACGTGAACGACTGTAAAAGTAAATTAATTTACAATTCAGTCCTCAATGCCTAGATTTATATAAATACTACCTAAGCTAAGCTAACACTAATTAGGAAGCTTTAGCATTACAGGCCCTACTTAGCGGTATATAGAATTTAGTTTACCATAAATGGGGGAAGTGCCCTTTAAGTTCAGGTATTACAAAAAACCAATAATAATAAGGAACTGTTTGGCAATCATTATATAACTCTAATAACGCTAACGCCATGCTAGTGCAATTCAAACTCTATGGATCCTACTATGACGCTTTAAATCACGTCTATCGAAGTCCTATGCTACTTCTAGTGCATGCTAAGTGTTAAAGCTATCTTAAAGAATGGCAGCGTTTGCTTAGACGAAATTTGTGCTAGTGGGATGGTTAAGTTTAGGCATAATCTGTACTACTGTATCTGCTACTTAAAAATCGTGGGATATAAAATGTAGGGTGGGCTCGTCTTGTACATCTACGCTATAAGGCAACTTATAGGAGGTTACTAGAGTAATATAACATTATACTATATAAATGAAATATGGTTATAGGCAGTTGAGGCTGTTACAAAATGAATATCCTCATCATTCCAATACTGTCATTCTCTCAGCCTCCTCAAATTCCGCAGTTCGATCTATTTAGTAACAAATAAGTATACTACTGTCTTCTAGAGTGGCTAGTACATACATAGATTGTCAAGGAGTTTACGATCTCCATCTAGAAGCCGTCTAAGATAGAAATGCTAGCGAAGAGTGATGTTAAATTCTGGAATGCTTGCTATTAAGTATCGTTCAAGACGGGAAAGGCAGATTCCTTCGCTATCTTATGATTGTAGGTTGTTAACACGCTTGACTTCTTTCAACTTATTCTAGATAGCATCCACTGTTCGTGGCACGTCCTCGAATCTAGCATTATGGAGACACTAGATCTGTTCTAATGAGAGGTTGAGTAGTTTGTAAAATAACACCTAGTTTATTTCGGCTTTACTATAGGTTGGGTGACCCATCGCATAGGCTTTTGTAAATTGTAAAAGATAGAGTAACGTACAAATAGAGCGTGTAAATGAAAGAGCAAAGTATAAAACTAAGAGCGAAGAACAAACAGAAACCAAAGTGCAAACAGAGAGCGAACAAAGGAAATATAAAGGCATTGTAGCCACACCCTAGGCTCCACTTCCCCCTATTTATAGCTAGCATGGACACAATTCTACTAGTGTTAGTGTTAGTAATGGAGTAACCTGTTTAACTGTTATAGCATCCGCGCTTGCCGCCTAAGATGTCGCTAATCCAATCCTAGCACTACTAGTAGCCGTTCCACTAGCCCCACTTTGTGTTAGGCTTGTAGACGACCCACTTTGTGTGGGACTTGCAGACGACCCACTTTCTGTTAGACTCACAGACGACCTACTTTCTGTTAGACTCGCGTCCTACCCACTAGTTGTTAGACTTGCAGATGTTATAGCTGTAGTAGAGCTAGATGTAGTCAAGGTGGCAAATGTCGTTACAAGCACCTTGCAAACTAAAGATGCAGTCTAGGCTAGTGCTAATCTTGCGACGTCCCCTTAGCCGTTAACAAGCATTACCCGTAAGCACAAAGCTGCAACGTCCCTAGCACAGAGCCTACGTATGTTAGTTTTTAGACTCAAAAAATCTTCTCTTACACTAACCACGATAGAAACGCTTCCCCGTTAGGTACCTCGTTTAGGATTGTTAGTTCTATCTGTTAAGCGCTAGGGCAGGTGTTAGGCTATGTATCAAAATGCATAGGCAGGAAGTTGTCGTCTACAAATGATAGTGTGGCTTAACAGCTACGGCCGATTAGATTCCAGACGCTAGAGTTAGCTGTAGTTAGCTAAGATACCACTCTAATGGAGTGACAATGCTTACGAAGCCTGTGCAACCTCCCTTGCTGCTAAAGTGCTTATTAGGCTAGTCATGCACATCGCTAGAGCTTCTTAAGAGGCCGCTAAAGCAATAATTAAGGAAGCAAGTAACGTATTAACGATCTTCATTATAAGATTAGGAATGATAAAAAGCGATTGTTTAAGAGTGATATTAAACGGTTTGTTTAGTAAAGATAGTAGAACGGCTCCTAGAGCTCATTATATAGTTTGTCTATTCTCCCTAAGTTAGTTTATAGTATACGATTTTCTGCACTCGTTTTTTAGTATTCGTGAAGTAGTACCTAAGGTGTGGCAACGTCCACGTCTAGGTTAGTCGCTAACCCCCTACAACCATTAGTTCTAAAATGGTATAACCTCACTAGTCCCTACTCGGAAGCTCTAGCCAAAAACTAGTCAAGGGCCACCTAATGCCACCTGTTAGCCAAAGTTTCCGAGTAGGGACTAGTAAGGCCCTTCCTTAGCCAGAACTTCTAAGTAGGGACTTGTGGTTCACCCCTTGCCGCCGTCACACCCGTAACCTCTGACCTAGATCTTCCTACCTTCCTACCCATAAGTCCTAAGCAACTCCCCTAATCTCTATGTGTTTCTTTCTATTTTCCGTTTTTCCCTTTGCCATGCCTCTTGTCATAAATATCAGACATGCTAGACCTTTCTTGCCTTTTCTAAGATGCTACAAACATGTCTAAAAGCTACGCAAGTTATATTACAAACGACGACAGCTTAATGGAAGTAGGGCCACTCATGTTAACGCCATTGCTACCACCAAGGCCTTTACTAATGCCCGACAAGCCACTTCCTCCTTTACTAAGATTCGCCCTAACGCTGCTTTTACATAGACGAAATAAAGCCCTTAGGGAGAGTTAGATACGCCTTAAAGCAGAGATCGCACACTTACGGCAACTCCTCGTCCACTACCATAAGGTGATTAAAGCAACAAACGAACTAGTTAAGGGCACAACTCTAGGGTTAAAGCATGTGGAGCAGTTGAACCTTAAAATGAAAGAGAATGAGACGAGGATTTAGAGAGAGTGGGATGCGTATCTACAACAGGAAGGCTTTGATATAGATGCTATGAACTTTTTTTAACTTAGGGGTATATAGGGTAGATTAATGAAAAGATTAAAGAACTTATAAATTAGTATAACGTAGTCTTTAACAGGTTAGGAATTTCACGCCTCTTAGACAGACAGAATGGTAATAGGTGAGAGTCTATCATGTTATGCGTCATGGTAGATTATATAAGAAGAACATACTATGAATAATCATAAGGATTCCTTATTAAGGTGAGCCATTCTTATTCTAAGCTATTTTATAGCATATAACCGCCTTATACTCTTATTCTAAGTTATTTTATAACGTTTTGCTACGTGGTGTAAAAGGGGAAGCCGCCTCTTATGATCTAGACGACCAAAAACATGATGTAGGCCCTAGTCCTTTACTAAATCTAATAACTTATAGGGATAGTTACTTATACTACAGGCTCGTTAAGTTATCCCGTCAACCTTAACGTCTACTAGATCATCCATGGAGGATATGCAAAACTCCACTAGTGTGTAGAATGGCTCGCTATGCTGTATCTTAGTATAGGATACCTGATTAACGCAGGGTACCTGCTCCGTAGACTAGACGTAGAAGCGTGCCTAGCTCTCCTTTAGTTGCCATAGCAAAGCGCGTAACTCCTAAGTACCTAGGTCTAACCGGCATAGTATCCGAGCATGGCACAGGAGGCTGAAACCAGACGCTAACGGCAGGCAGTCAAGCTCTAGGTAAAAGAGCGATGCTAGTATATTGTCGATGTAGCGACGAACTTCAGCTATTAGTAGTAAGGCATTAGTGTCGACTCTCTCTCTTAGGCCTTGCATGTAGTTAACATCATCTAGCTTTGGCTCTAGGCCATGAAAGCCAAGTGTGAAGCAGTGATAGCGAGATCAGTGTTCTTGAGGCACACTATTTAGAAGCTCCAACCAAGTCTTCTAGCCGTCTAGCAACTTCATGAATGACCTGAATAGTCGTGGCAAGAACAGTTAGGAGATCTAGGAGGTATTTGTGCTACCTTCTATATCGCCACTATCACTTTTAATAGCCGAACCAGTCCTAAGGGAGAGAACGAAATCAAGCTGCTTTCCTTTACGATCCCATATTAGATCTTGTTCCTAGAGTGCGAGGTTGACTAGGTTGTTATGGCCCCTAAGGCCTCCATCGTGGTAACCCTTATATGGCTTGAAGTATCTATTAAACGCATTAGCTAGTAGCGCACTTTTTATTAAAGATTGTACTCACAGGAGGGCGGCAGAAGTCGCTCGGGCACTAAAGGGGTTTTAGAAAGTGATACCGATGGTAGCAGAATGGGCGACCTACACCTCCTAGACCTTTATGTCTTGTGCGTCTTTCTAGCTTAGGGTTGTGTAACCTTTTTCAATCAGTATCCTAGGAATTAATGAAGAAAGATTCCCACGTACCACAGCCTACTAGTCTTTAAGGGCCGTTATAGTTTGTAAAGATCATAGTAGAGGATTTATCTATGGTTGTAGCCGTGATTGCGATTTTAGTACTAGTTGCATTACTAAATAGGACGGCATCTTCTCTAAATGACGAACAGATAGCTTCCTTAATTCCGGAGGAGCTATAGCAGCTGCCGGTAGTGCATAAGACAATGATGTGTTAGATCATCTAGATTACACCTATCGAATGCAGTTAGGGGGGGAGTCTAGTGTAGAATGCTACCCCTAAAAGCGTCTTATACTTATTGTCACACTCTTCGACAGACCAACCCTCGCTAGACAGCCCCTAGCCTGTCAATCCTCCTATATTAAGGTTAGCATCATCTATCCTTACCATGGCTAGACTGTCTCACTAGAACTTGTTCTAACCACGAGATCAAAATTCTCCTAAATGGGCATTAGGAGGCGTAGGTTAGATTCTAGTACTTTAAGCCATTAAATGCTAACTACGCCACGCACTCCTCCCCCATTAGCAGTAAGTACGCGGACCCCGGCAGTTAGAGGCTTAATCTTAACGACCTTGTTTACCTTAACATTACACAATGGGCAAAGCTTGACGGATATGGTCCACGGTGCACCTAGAGCACTCCTACTATAATTGACAAGACACGGATCACAAAAGGCATGCCCGTAGGAACAAGTATGCTCTAGTCGCCTTGCTACTACACAGCTAAAGCAGGTAGTTGCGCTACGAATTTAGGCCCATTCTTTACGAAAGTAGTATAGACAGCTCTAATGTGCCGTGGCAGCACTTATCGTTCCTTTAGCAATAGCTAGAACGTTCTAACAAAACTGATGTTCTATTACATTAGTTAACTACATAGTATCAAAGGCGTTCTCTTCTACATTTTCGCTCCTATGGTAACGAATACCCTGACAAATCTGCTTGTAGAGCTCGTTAAAGACGGCGTAGGGATTAAAAACTTCAGTCATGTTAGCGTAGTGTATAGTTTACAGAAACAAGAACCTTACCATGCATTTCGGGAGGGTACGCATCTAGAGCGAGAGCAGATGCAATGATTAGAACAACGAAGGTATGGAGGCGTACGGAATTAACTTAACTCATAAACTCTAACAAGTGCGTAGCCATGTTCCTTAGGACAGGACTTAGAAGGCGTGACGCATGTATAAAGTTGAATGGTCTCACTACATTGCCACAAAAGTGGTCGCATGCGAAGCTAAAAAGCGACGTAAGGTGGGTCGCAGAGAAGATAAATTAGGCCTTCGAACGTTCGATACATACACTCTCCGACTCGTCTAAGATTTGTTTTCAAAGCGCTTTCTACTCTTAGTGGGAAGATTAAAGCTACAGAAGAGCAAGTATGCGTATATTTCCAAAATGAGAAAATAGCATCGCCATATTTATAAGAGAGATCCGACCTCGAGTTCGCTCTATTAGCGACTAGCTATAACGTGCAGCCTCTTCTAGAAGCATTTAGAGAAACTACAGCATCATAGTCTTCTCGTCAAATTTGCTACTATTGTTTTCTTTTAGTAGAATGATGATCTAAGGTTGTGTGTTGTTTAGGAGGTGCGACGGGGAATTAACGACATTTACCAGCCATGTCGCTAAGAGCGTTACGACTTCCTTAAGTCCCTAGAAGTCGTCTACAAAGAAGCAGACTAGGGTGCTAAAGGGTAGCATAATTTGAGTGTAAAATAGATTAGAAATATCTTTTAGCTCGATTCTAATCCCTAGCGGCATGCGCTTTTGCCAGGTTAGCGACCTACGCGTGATACCTAGAGGGGGTTTTCTGGCTATGATCTTGCTAAAAGTCTTTAGGATGTGAAGTTCGCAGTTAGCAATGAGCACTAGGGATTCCTAGCGAGTAGTCTCTAGATCTACAGAAAGACGGATATCGCCACTATGGTTTGGTGTTCTAGCTGTCCCGAAGCCTAGCTTTAGGATGGATGCCGTCTTCTACACCCCTCCTACTAACATGATCATCTATGGAGCTTGTGCATCTACGTTCACTAGATCAGAAAACTCTCCGTATAGTTGGCGGTGCTCCTCTAACACGAAATCAGTGAGACTAGCTCGAATATCTATCTAGGTAGACTTAGCCATCATAAGAAAAGTGAAGACGGTAATGAATAGAAAAGGATAAGGCAACAGTAGATTATTAATGTTAGGGAAATTGTGAAGGGGACCGAGAATGATTTTAAAGAAGACATTTTGCTTCCCCTACCCTTTCTAAGGGGTTTATGTATGGACTTTATAAATAGATTTTAGAAACTGTTATTCTAACCTCTAGACACGGTGAATTGCAGGAAACAGGGACTAGGTTTGCGCTGCCCATCTTCTTATTTAAAGTTTAGATCCCGTTTTCAGTTTCTACCACATGAGTAAATGCAAGGCTCAAACCCGTTCATAGCAGAGCGATTAATAGCATTAACAGCACACGTCCATTATAACTAGCAGCAGAATGACTATTGCTATTACAGATTAGGCTATGAACGTTACTAGCCTCCCTTACTCCTATATCCTCTTTGCTTAGCACCTTGCTCTCTAATTTCCATCTGTGGCCTTACAAACTATCATAGTAATTATTTCTAGGGATTTAGAATATCGAGATAGTCTAGGCTAGAGTGTGAGATGGTCTAGGCTGGAGTAGTAGAGCTGTATCTCCCCCACGTCTCTAGTTTCATAAAAAGGTTTCTCTAAGCATACTTTGCTCTCTTCATATGTTTGCGTAGCTTGGATGCCCTTTGAAAATTACTACCGTAGTACATGCATGTTCTTATACATTAACTAATAGTTAGCTTAGCGTTGTAAGTTAGCTAGTCTTTGTATATTGCCTAGTGTGACAAGCATGCACATCCTCTCCGTTTAGCAGCTTTTGTCATGTTATACACCTCCTCTTCTTCTTTCACATTAATGATTAACCGCTCTACTTGCTTTAGGCTAAGCGAAGTGTTCTTGACACGCGTTTTTGTTACACTAATTATTTTATCAAAGTTGACGAGGAGCTGCTATAGGTGTGCGATCTCTGCTGTATGAATTTTTTTACTATCCTTAAGGGCAATCTTTCGTCTATGTAGAAGTGATGGTAGGGTGGATCTTAGCGAAAGAGGAAGTCCTAGTTGTTCTATCCTGTTATCGTTTGTGGTGCCATTTTCATAGATTTAAGACATGGTCGGTCCTAGACGTACAGGAGAAGCTTTTGGTGCAATAGAGCAAAAAAGCAGAAGATGGGAGACATAAATAGTTCTGTCATAGAGGCTGACCAAGACATCGTTAGCTAGAGTTTCCAAATATAGACAAGTGCACTTTAAGCTACAAGGTATTAAAGCTATAGGGTATTAGAGAGAAAAGCTCATAGACGCGAGATTAATGAGTAAGGCGTTACTATAATTAAAGATGCAAAAGCTAACGAATATCCGTTCTAAGTCTTCTATACTATACTAAACAAACAACTAGACTCTTAACGCGTAACCTAAGCCCTACAAGAAAATAAAATCTCTTCCCTAAAGCTAGAAAGCGTGTCTTGCCACCCCTCCCACTCCTCCTACCCCTTTAACCCATAAAGGCGACTAATCAACACCCTCTGTAAGCTGTTGTGCTACGCCAACTCCTCGCCATCCTCATACTTCACGTCATACTCCACGCCCTCATCTAGCATTTCCTTAACCCACCTCCTCTCCTTCTCTAATTCACTAACGCTACACCACAAAAAGTACAGCCTATGTGTTAGCGCTAGCTCCTGATATGTGCACTGCCGCCTATTGAGATCGATCGATGTACTATGCTATTCAATTATCCCACAGTGGTTGTTGCAACCGCCTGCACCCTAGGTCGACCTGTCGCCATAGTCGAACGTCATGCTAGCGACCTAGACAAGGGCTAGTGTGCTCACTAGCGTAAGCGTATCTTGCTAGCATATCTAGAATTCTTGGCTACGCTATGCGTCATTAATGGAGATTTTCTTTTCTTCAACTAGCGTGCTGCCTGTAATGCGTGCATCAGAGAGCCTTAAGAGCATATTTAGGCCATGGCTCTTGAATAATTTGATACTAGAAAGGCCGCAGCAGGCGTAGATGTGCGTAGAGGTTCTGAACATAGCGACTAGGAGGTTTGGGATGGTGATGTTAAGGAGCGGTGAGTTAGAGAGGTCGCGGAGGATTTTCTTGCGTTTTTTCTACTCGGCTATCTAGGGAAAGGTATACGGGAAGCGGATGAAAGGGGGGAGACAGCTTAAGAGAGTGTGTTTCAGTTCCAAGGGGGGCGTTAATGGGCTGGTGAGGATAGGCCACGAAGGGATCGAGGAGACAAGGATGGGGTTTTTAGACGTTAGGTGGAGATAAGACGCGAACCGTTAAGAGAGGTGCTTTTCGTTAGTCTTTAGGAAGGATCTTATTGTCTGTGATGAATAGATTAGCAAGGCGGCTAGGCAAAGGTGCGACGAGGCATCTACCTTAGAGCTCCTAAGCAAACTCCTAATATCCTGTGGCTCCTAGCCTAGTTGCATGACTATGTTAAGGAAAATCTTAATAGGTAGCCGCTACAACCCATCTAGATCTAGTAATGCCATCCTTAGAATAGAGCGATTGCTTGCCTAGTAAAAGGAATCATAGCATCTAGAGAGGAAATTGTTAGATATGAAAAGGTTGTAGCTTAAGACGCGCCTAAGAATCCAAGCTTGGGACACGCCAAGAATCCAAGCTTAGGCACTCAAAAGGTCATCCTCTTTAGGTTAGGTGGCCCCTCTGCATCCACGATCCCCTGCAACTATAGCGCTAAAGCGCCACTTGCCCTTATTTAGAAACACTGGCTAATGACCTCACCCCTAGCCACCCGTCCAGCCTCAAGCACCATCAGCAGTAGCAAGTTTATGGTAGGGTCCCTGTTCTGTTCCGTAGATATGTACCCACCTGTGCTAGTACAAATGACCAATAAACTAAGAACGGAATACAGACAAATGAGCAAGAAACTAAGAACGGAATATAGAGTATAATGTACTACTACCAGCTATGGCAGTACAAATGAGAAACTAAGAAC
>KV455041.1:26546-130473 GCA_001662575.1 Pseudogymnoascus sp. 23342-1-I1
ATAAACGTACTACTACTAGCTATGGCAGTACAAATGAGCAAGAAACTAAAAACGGAATACCCGTTCCACTCATAAATGACTAAGAGACTGAAAACTGAAAACTGAAAAACGGGTAGTACAGTTAGAAATATGGCAGCTGTGCTAGTGTTCCTACACGTTGTTCTTAATCATGCTATCGTTGCTAAATTAGTCGTCAAGTATGGCTACTATGGAATTTTGCAGTCCTCTCTTTCTTGTAGCTATAGCTGAGATTAAATCGCTAGATCTTCACTATAAGGTTGTGGACGGATTAGTGAATGCACTCGTAGAGAAAAAGCACTTTCACCATCAGACAACCTCGAACTTCTCGGATGGTGAAATCTACCTAAAGATTATAGAAGCTAAAACCTTCGGATTAGAAAAAAATATTCAACTTTAGCAAAAACGCCTATCGACTTGCAAACTAGATGGTATTGAGAGGCTTCTACGCAATGACGGAATATTAGACGCCCTTAACGAGCTTCGTGGTTTCCTAGGCTTATGGAAAGGGCTTGAGTTAGGCAACGTTACGAGGTTACTCGCTCTCTACTATAACGAGGCAAGTAGGGCTTTTTGCCGTTCTGTTAACTTGAAGTTAATGTAGGTGAAGGAAATAATCCACTATCTCTAACATATTAAGTCTGTATGGGATAAAATTACTCAAGGGAATGATGCCCTTAAAAGAGCCGTATGCCCTAAGACTGTTTAGTTTCTACAGCTACGAGCCCCTATGGCTAGCGCAGCTGATCGAACCTCTATTATCTAAGCTATGCGACATGGTACGATATTCCTAAACGTATCGAAAAATAACAAACGAGCAATTACAGAGGCGTTGCTAAGCCTTACTATGATCATACTAACAATCAAAACCCTACACGAGAACCTAAAGTTAGTCGAAATAGGGGTGAAGATCTTGAAAGAGGATATTTTGGGCATAAAGGTGCAAACCACCATTCGCGATGCACTTCGGGAGAAATGGAGGTCACCTAGAGACATGAGAATAGAGACTAAAGAGGGCTAGTTCTTTTCACTACATAATCTCACGCCGTTAGCTTAATGGGAACTCACTTATCAGCAAATTTAGCTCTTTATTCTCCGAGATTTCCCTAGTCTTAGTGGGACTGCTCCGCGACTAGACTCACGAACGAAGCCATTACAAAGTTGCTACATTAGAGACTCTGCCACTAAGCGGAGGTTTTCTTGGTTTACTACCCACCTAGGGATTGTCAAATTGAAGAAGAACACCGAAATTAGTACAAAATGCACCTATCGTATCAGTGTCCATCGCGCTATTACAAACTCATCAGCCGATGGCGAAATTCGGGACTAGCAATGCGGACGACTATTCTACAGCTCCTACATGCGATACAAGAGCGAACTTTACCTACCTACGCTAGCTAAGGCCTTAACTCGTAGCTATAATGAACTACCAACTTCGACATACGTGCTTAGAGACTTCATGCTCAGCTTCTTTAGGCCAACTAGCATATCAGTCCACACTAACAAGAAACCACTAAAGCACTCTATCTTTATAAGCGACGAAGACACTCTAAGTGAGTCGATCACTAGCCTAAGGGTCTCTAGCGATGACGACGACGTTGTTGAGGAATCGGATGGCCTTTAGACTATCGACGATGACGACTTATTACCTTACTTTAATAACGAAGAAGGATTAGAAGATGAAGCAAATGAGATAGAAACTTCTAGACAACGCTCTCTACCGTAGTCAAGCATTGAAGTTACCCATAAAAAATTGTCTAAGGTACATCTAGAGATATTCTAGCAAAGGCTAGTATCGCAGCCGGACAACACTCTTGGTGATGCCCTAGGAAGTCCGATTCCGCTTAACGCTATTTAGGGAGATTTATCGTACTAGCATCTAAACGCTAAATACCAATATTTAGGTGTATCTAAGGACGAAGCTAAGGTGCTAATGATGAGCGGCGCTCTCATCAAAATCCCCCAACCGGCCTTTGTTGTTCAAACAGAACCGGATGGCGATTATATCATGAGAGAAAATAGCCAACTTGCTCTAGGAGAGAGTTTAAAGCATAATTCTAAGCTTTACAGCTATGGAACTAGTGAGCTATTGCCAAACCGTAAGAGGCCTCGCTCTCTAATATCACAGGGCCTACTAGTAGATGCTCGTAGCGACGGCTTTAGGAACAGCATTAATGAGTCTTAAGCACTCATGATAACAGAAGGTCAACCCTCTTAAAATAATTATCAGCTTATTTTTCAAAGCCCCTCTTAGGATAATTCTCAGCCTATTCTTTCAAGTAGGCTATTACCAAACTAGGAGAGGGCTCGCTCTCTAATTCTATAGGGCGCACTAGACTTTATTAATAGCGTCAATTAGCCAGGAGTACTCGGGATAACAGAGGGTGAACCTTAGAATAATTCTTAGCTCATTCTTTCAAGACTCTTAGTTTCGGAAATTGGGTTAGATGGGCCGCTTAGGGTTGTAAATGATTTATTACCAAACCGGGAGAGGGCTCGCTCTCTGATTCCATAGGGCGCACTAGACTTTAGCAACAACTTCAATTAGCCCCAAGCACCCATGAGAGCAGAAGGTCAAGAAGAGAGCTTAATTAATAACTCTCAGCTTATTCTTCCCAGTCCCTCTGCAGAAATCGAGATGCTAGATGGGCTAGTTAGCGTTCTAAGTAGGCTATTACCAAACTAGGAGAGGGCTCGCTCCCTAATTCCACAAAGCGCACTCGATTTTAGTAACATCTTTAACCAGCCCGAAGCACTAATACTGCTGAATGTAGGTAACACAGTCCGCATTCATCACAAGGTGCCTAAAATAGTGCATATAGTATAGAAGCGCTTCCTACGGAGGCGCTCGTTGCTTAACAGAAACATCTCTTAAGGTCGGAGCATTTTAGGCACAAGGAATGAGAACAGGCTTGCGGTCGTTATAAATAATTCAGTTATGCAGCCTTTCGAGAGCGTAGCTATTAACAGTCATGGGGCGTCACCATCGCCATCTCTCGTCGAAACCTCTCTCTATCATCAGACAGATGTGGAGCTAGAGCCTGTCGTGCTAGGGCGTGAGGTTGCTATAAAAAGATCGATATCTATATTTAAGTATAACGGAAACTAGTTAAGGTTAATGACGATTCACAATGCCGCTTTGCTAGACGCATACTTATTAAAACGCAAAAATAATTAGATAATGTTTAGTGGCTCGTCTATTTCAAAACCATACATTATTAAGCCAAAAGATAGATTAATGATGATTCACTAAAAAGAAGGATGGAAATTTGTTTTTATACGTAAGTAACATAAAATACTTTAGATGGATAAAGGTAGCGAGCTTATGGCGAAACGACTTGGGAATGACAGTACAAGGATTCCAGTTCGTGCGCAGCCTAATGAAACATTCGAATCTAACCCTACAACCACCTCTTAAATCCAGGACGAAGTAGAACTGTTTGCCGCATCTGACGCTTCGGATGCTAAGGAGCGAGACGCAGCTCAGAAAGCTCTACAAGAGGCAGCTTAGAAAGCTCTGTAAGAGGCAGCTCAGAAAGCTCTACAAGAGCAAGAAGCAGCTCAGACGGCTCCGCAAGAGGCAGCTCAGACAGCTTAGCGAGAGCAAGAAGCAGCTTAGACGGCTCTGCAAGACGCAGCTCAGACAGCCTAGGAAGAAGCACCTTAGAAAGCTCAGCGAGACGCAGCTCAGACAGCTTAGCGAGAGCAAGAAGCAGCCCAGACGGCTCCGCAAGACGCAGCTCAGACAGCCCAGGAAGAAGCACCTCAGAAAGCTCAGCGAGACGCAGCTCAGACAGCTTAGCGAGAGCAAGAAGCAGCCCAGACGGCTCTGCAAGAGGCAGCTCAGACAGCCTAGGAAGAAGCACCTCAGAAAGCTTAGCGAGACGCAGCTCAGACAGCTCAGCGAGAGCAAGAAGCAGCTCAGACGGCTCCGCAAGAGGCAGCTCAGACAGCCTAGGAAGAAGCACCTCAGAAAGCTCAGCGAGACGCAGCTCAGAAAGCTCTACAAGAGGCAGCTTAGAGGGCTTAGCAAGAAGCAGCTCAGAAAGCTCAGCAAGACGCAGCTCAGAAAGCTCAGCGAGACCAAGAGGCAGCTTAGAGGGCTCAGCAAGAAGCAGCTCAGAAAGCTCAGCAAGACGCAGCTCAGATGGCTTAGCAAGAAGCAGCTTAGACAGCTTAGCGAGAGCAAGAAGCAGCCCAGATAGCTCTGTAATGGGCAGCTCAGAGGGCTCAGCAAGAAGAAGCTCAGAAAGCTCAGCAAGAGGCAGCTTAGAGGGCTCAGCAAGAAGCAGCTCAGAGGGCTCAGCAAGAAGCAGCTCAGCAAGACGCAGCTCAGAAAGCTCAGCGAGAGCAAGAAACAGCCCAGATAGCTCAGCAAGAAGCAGCTTAGAGGGCTCGGCAAGAAGCAGCTTAGAGGGCTCGGCAAGAAGCAGCTCAGAAAGCTTAGCAAGACGCAGCGCAAAGGGCTTAGCGAAAGCAAGAAGCAGCAAGAAATTACAAGCTTAATTTGTCTATTCCACATGTCTTTAATAAATCTCACTTATCTGAAATTGAGAAATGCAATGTGGAGGATCGCAAGTTCTAGATAAACATATATGGAGCTGTAGTAAGCTGCTAAAATACTTAAGCTAAAATACTCTAAACACTTAATACAGAAGAAATGGAGAGATAGAAAGACATTAGAGCATTTAATATAGCTCCTAAGCAACTTCTTAAAGGTCCTATAAAGTCTGCTAGAGAATTACGTTTATAGTTTAACGAGCAAGTGGCTAAACTAGAGAAGGTTAACAACGCCATTACTTTAACAAATCTTAAAGCAGATCGAAATGAATTCTTTAGACAAGTCCATATACATAGCTTAATAGAGCCAAAGCTAAACAACCAAGTTGACTTTAAGTTAATGGTAACTCAAAATCGTGAACTATAGAGATTACTAGTAGAACCATACTATAAAGCCTCTTAACTCTAACACTACCACCGTAATTATATAAAGGCTACAAAGGAAGGTAAATATAAGGAGTCTATTAAGACTGAAATTCTTATTAGCTTAGATTATATTAACTACCTTGTTAACTTTGTTGTCGTAGAGGAATTTAGAGAGGTTTTAGTAGCAGACAAAAAAAGGGAGGAGAAAGAGTTAAAAAGGAGCCAAAATGGAAGGATTAGCATAAGGCAAAAGAAGGATCTTAACCAAAAGTACAAGTTAGTAGAGGAAAAACTCAAGACTACTTGCTTAGTATATGTTCCTAATGAAGGAGAGGACGATTATACTCTATTAGATTTTTCACTAGAGGGGGAAGAAGATTCTAACACTAATTCACTTATGTTAGGTATGAACGATAAAGTTCATATCGAGCAGCCTAGAGATGGTGTAGATGGCTAATCCGAAAAGAAAAAGCTACTAGATCAGATTTTTAAGATTCGGTCTAGAATAGGTGGTCGCGATGGACCTCTATTCACCATTGCCTATGATAAATTACAATTGCAAGGTGCTACTAAGATAGCTAAAGAGGTTACTAAGGTAGAAGAAGAGCTAAAGATTTTAGTAGATGCGGTTGACAAATACTACGACGAAAACAAAATTAACCAAGCAACCTATGCGTTAAGCAAAACCTAATTTAACGCTTTCTATAGCATGGTCTAGGGCGCTAAAGCATCCTTCATCTTAATAGAAAAAAACCCTAGTGACATTAAGGCTCAGAATGAGTATATATAGTTGAGAAGTCGTGCTAAGCTTTTCCTACAAGAACACTAGTGGCTAGAGGACTTTCTAGATACGTTTGTCTCAACTAAGGAAGAGGTTACAAGTATGTTAGCGCAGAAGGCGTAGGAGGCAGCTTAATGGGCTTAGCAAGAGCAAGAGGCGGCTCAAAGGTCTTAGCAAGAGCAAGAGGCATCTCAGAAAGCTTAGCGAGAGAGAGAAGTAGCAAGAAATTCCAAGCTCTAAGAGTAGCAACCATCTGCTAGACAGCAAACGGATCTAGTTAATAAAGGCTAAGAAAACCACTAAGCTCACCTACCTAACATACAGGAACGAGCCTAAAAACCTGCGCTTCTAGGGAACCACACGACACAAGACAGCTACACAACTAAAGGTAACGCTAAGACTTCGCAAGGCAGCCAGGCTCGGACAGAAGTAGGGGGCTAATCAGCTAGGACAACCTTTAAGCCCCAACCTAGGCAATTAGATTCAGTGGCTATAGATAAAGCAACGGTCTAATCTACAACAGAATTTAAGCCAGACGGCAGCTGTGTAGAAGACTTAACAACTAAGGATAAGCGGGCGTTAAAGCGTTAGGCCTAGAAGGCAGAAAAAAAACAAGGGAGGGTACGAAAAAAGGTGGCGCTTTTATTAAATGACTATAAGCCTATGGTGTAAAAAAGATCGTTTAGTGAGATGAAGAAGGGAGATGGTGTAGCGGATTGGAATTATAGTAGAGGGGCAGAAGACAAGGAGCGAAGTACGAAGCGATTACCCAAAAAGCCAAGAACAAAGCAAGTGTAAGTTAAAGATGTAGAGATGACTACGTCGTCATTATGGGACCTACCGTAAGAAAATTATGACAGGGATGCAGAGGGACCCACAGTTCATAAGAAAAAGCAAGTAAGGGAGCCTAAAAATATCAAGATCCTAATAGAGGCAGCTCAAAAGGCTTAGGGAGAGCAAGAGGCAGCTTAGAAGGCTCTGCGAGAGCAAGAGGTAGCTTAGAAAGCTTACTAAGAGAAAGAGGCAGCTTAGAAAGCTTAGCGAGAGAAAGAAGAAGCTTAAAGGGAGCATAGTTTCAAGAAGCACTTAGGGTAGTAAAGGTGCTCGTTACTAGTAAGCCTCGCCTCTTAGGTGTCTCTACAAAGCTAATTAATATAAAGGTATCTAGTTTAGGGGAAATGTGGGACAATTTGCGTAAGCTTGTACGGAATTATCTCCATGTTAGGGTTCGCTTGCTTGAACTCGAATACCAGCTAGAGTAGATACATGTGTGCTATAGCTCATAGTTTATAGAATTAATGAAAATATCTATTGATTCCTCTCGTTTGTTCAGCGAATCTTGCCACATGTCATTAGGTTTTATAGACCACGTGATGACTACGTGCACGTGATTCTAGAATTGTAGGTTCCCTATATGGAAGGATCTTAAATGAACAGGGCAGTACGAGGTCACGTTTCAAATCGTATGCGTGTGTCATGACTACCAGCCCGCTCTAGCAAGGCTGCGTCTCAACTAGCTGAAAACAAGAAATCGCGAGCCCTTAACTATAAGTTCATTACTATCCCCATCTGTTCTCTCATCGCTCCTCCTTCTCATATCCCCTAACACATCTAGCAGATCTCGCCTTGCATTATGTTAGCCTCTACGATAACACAGTCTAGCGTCACAACCCTCTAACTCTAGCCTTATCTCTCGTGAGTTTTCGCCTTTAGAATCTACTCTATATTTGATGATAACTGTATTATCTTAGCGCATCTCGGACTCACTAATAGTTAGAATACATACATCATGATGATAACCCCTCGCACTAGTTAATATCCGTAATGATTAACACACCGTTTTGCCGCCTTCCTAACGAAATCATCCTAGAGATAGGCTCTAATCTCAAGGCCTCTAATCTTATAGCCTTAATACGAACATGTCGTCGCTTCTATAACTCTATGCAAGATATGCTCTATGACATTGCCGTTACACATACCCTCAACCTAGGCATACTATATAAGGAGCAAACAGTGCTCTAATGGGCAGTGTTTGAATCAAAGCAACGTAAATGCACGCTTGCTACTTTAGTAAGGAAGGGAGTAGATATCTATGTTAAAGGCCTGTTCGGTACACTCTTACACGATGTAGCAGCTTATAGGGACGAGGACGCTACGAAACTACTCGTTAGATCCGGCATACACCTATAGACAACTATCCATTACGCCCTACCCCTTGTCTACGCATTAGAAAGTGGGCACGAATTAATCGTTCGATATCTCCTCGATGATGCTTTGAATATATGGCAGCGAGACGCGCCTTAGCGTTGTATGACCTTTGAGGAATCGAATCGGGTCACTATAAAATGAGATGAGGCAGAACGACAATGGGCCCTCCACGAGGCCCTTAGTCGTGTAGTTGAGCACGGCCATCTAGCAGTTGTCAAGCTCTTGTGTTAGCATGTCGACGTCTCTAAACCCTATATGACGGGGACTCCGTTCACTACAAGCGCGTCTATAGGAGGGTTAATAGAAGTTCTGTAGTTGCTGCTTAGGCTTAGGGCGGAGCTGGATCCTTCCGCACTCTATACCGCTGCTAATCGAGGCCATCTGGCCCTTGTCCTAGACATTCTATCTAGGCGTCTAATGGATGTCTTCTATTAAGATTCTAAGGATCGGGCACCATTACACTACGCGGTAAAGAAGGGATACACAGACATCGTATAGACGCTACTTGATCATGGTGTCTAAATAAAGAGTAGGCTAAAGATGCTATTAGCGTAGCTATAGGTGGTGCTAAGGTGGTTTAGTTTAAAGGTTATGCTAGAGGTAGGATGTGTAGATAAGAGAGAAGGTAAGGTTGAAGGTTGGCTAGACTTGGTATTTATATAATTCGTTTTAGGGTGTAGGTAGTAGACGATGTTATGGTGTTACTATAAATTCACTCCGCTTATAGGAAAATAGTTTTGTGCCATATAGTATAAAGGTGGCAGAAATGAGTGAGCGAGAAAGTTCCATGTAGTAGGTAAGATAAACAGAAGTTAGATAGAGGAATTTCGTTTAGCATGTGGCTTTATTATAGGAGCTAAAAGCTAATAAGTTGTAACAAAAGTATCACACTATACGACACAAAGGCAGATTATGTGGCTTTCTAGGCCACTTGCCTGTTGTTAGCCAAAGATATATCTATGCATAAGTTACCATTTTTATTAGCATAGCGATACTGCTAAGTACAATCATAGCGTACTTAGACCATCTATATAGAAAATCTAGCCCCACGGAACTTCCTATTTAGCAATCTCTCCCACCTAACATTACTTACTACCTTGCAACAATTCTCCGTTATAGAGTCTAACTAGTACCCATTTAAACCTTCTAAATTCGCCCTAGATTGTTAGGTTTGCCGTGCTGGGTCCTAGCTAGTTGCCACCTACGAGATTGTTCGCCTTGATCTTAAGCCATGTTTCCCTAGTCAAGGTTAAGCAAACCCCTATTAATATCGTTAATGAGAGACGCCTATGGCGGAGTCTCTACACTAATTAGTTCTTGCTCGGCGAAGGGTAGCGACGATCTAGCTTCGTAGATAGACTTTAAGTCTAAGTTTTAGCAAGTATTAGGTACGAACAAGCCGTCTTCTAAAACCTCTAGATCAGAAGAAGTGCTCTGTCTCTCTCCTTTAGACTCCTCTAGTTCCTATGCCTCTTGAGCAGTCATGAAGTCTTAGGGCCTGAATTCGTTAGCATTCTATAGACGTTAGATTAGTACCTCTATTACATGGCAGACTCACTTGAATATTAATACTAGAAGGAAATCCGTCTTCTATCCTAAAGATGTCGACTTTTCTGTCGTATTTAAGGATAATCGCAATTCTTACGTTAGGGCACAACCTTCGAAGGTCCGAGGCCTTCTTCATAAGCCCACGCTTCCTTGTCATTAGCGTTCTTCAAGAGGACATGGTGGTGTAAATTATTACTACGTCGAATTACTATCGAATTACTGTTACGTCGAATTACTGTTACATCGAATTACTGTTGTAAAGTTGCTACTGCTAGATTGTAAGTTCGTGAATTAATTTAATATATACCAACTCTAGATTTAACTCTAACATGGGCTCCTAGCGCTACTAGGCGCTTAGTTAGCCGCTAAGTAGTGAATGCTCTTTATTAGAGTGGTGGTTTTAGCACTAGCGAGTAAATATAGATCATAGCGCTTAACCTAAGCTTAGGAGGCCACATAGCAGACCGCCCTAATCATGATTATACATTCCTTTATATCCCTATCATTCCCAAGCCATCTTAATTCTCTCTTTAACAAACCTCTATATTTGTACAATAAACCTCTATTTGCATAATGATTATCACCATCAGTCAATGGTATGCCATTACGCTTAGCATCATAGTAGCTACTACTATGATACTCTCCCGCTCTAGCCTTTTCCTATTATTATTCATCTACAGCTACTTTAAGGGATAGTTCTATCGAATGATATGGTATCCTTTATTAATCTAGCGGCGATATTCAGGCAGCGTCTCTCGTGCCTAGGGGCTATACGTGTCCGCATACATTGTCATAAATGGCTTTTGTATAGGTCTTGGCATACGGCCTACCCACCTCACTACGGATCTCATCTTAAGAACTAGGGTAATAGCATCTATAAATATGGTACCTTTATTCTTAGGCAGGCGCACAAGCATAGTAGTCGACATGCTTAGAGTCTCTATTCATTCCTACTACCTCGCGCATCATTGGATTGGCTGTGTGGTTGTCGTCTAAGGCCTAATTCACGCTAGTTTAGTGATGAGCAAAGTTAAAACTTCAACCTTTGATGCCACGTAGGTGGCAGGGCTATTAGTAAGCACTTGATCTTTATGTTTAGCTATATTCTAACAACTCCTAGGCTGCGTCTGCCTCGGCACTACTGCTAGTACTCTCATTGCATTTAATTAGAAGAGCAGCTTATGAGTTCTTTCTTAGACTACACACATTGCTTACGCTTATGTTCATAATAGCTCTGTCATTCCACTTAGCATCAAGGGGGTGGATGAGGTACATATATCCACTAGTCGCTATACTTCTATGGACAATTAATGGATTAGCCCGCCTTGTTTAAGTCTTTTACCTCAATTCTAGCTAGGGGTATAGGCAAAGGGACTAGGCGATGGTCATTACCTATAAGCGACCTAGAACGGATTCTGTTAGCAGCCTAACATTGACAGTATAGCCAAAACGCCTAGTGCATGTTCAAGGTGGCTCTTACTACTACCTGTATTTCTTAGATATAGGCCTACGGACGAGATTTCAGGGCCATCCACTTGTGGTATCGTAGTAGGACGACCTAGTTAACACAAAACCCACTTCTTTATCATTCCTAATATCTCCTTAACAAGGCCTAACTAGGGCTTTAACGACTCGAACATCTGTTAGAAGCGTCATCCTAGATGGACCGTATGGAATGAATCCACGCCTCAAGGGCTATGAGGCGGTCCTTCTCTTTGCCAAAGGTATTAGCATTATAGGGATGCTACCACATGCATTAAATCTCGTGGAGTAGAAGAATCACAAAGACATAACCTCCTAGAGTAGTGTCATGACAAGAAATGTTGACCTTATCTAGATATTAGACGAAAATTGCCAAGAGTAGTAGATTGACGGTTAGTTAGAAAAACTAAAAGAGAAGGACCTAATTAAGAAGGTAAGTGATTCTGCATTTAAGGCGATTGCATACTGAATTTGTAAGAAAGCGCATTCTATTAGTACTATGCTACCTTCCTAGCCGTCATGGTAATAAGGTTGATTCTTTAGATCGATTTTATAGAAAGTTCTATAGAACGCAACCGAAGCTTTAGACTCTAATTAAGGTAGCGGTTAAGGTAGCACCAGGACGAACCATGATAGCCGGTAAGCATTCCTGTTCTACGTGTACTATTAGGTTCTAAGAATTAGTCTGTGGTGATCCAAAATTCAGCAGCCATGTGCGTGACTTAGCCATTAACAGGATGAAGAGCTCATAGAACGTTACTTTTAAGGAGGTTGAGTTCTAACCTTATCAAACCACATCCGACAGCTTAAATAACTACAATTAGTAGATGGACGCTGTTGAACCCTATATAGAAAGTCTTAAGACTAATACTGAAACTTCGCTATTAGAGGAGCCTAAGGGGACGGATCCTAGGACTAGGCAGAGCGTTTAGGTATAGAAGGTAAGGAAAGATATTTAGAGAGAAAGATATCATATTGTAAAGGGCGCGTTAGTCCTTCATGGCAATTACAGGCTATTTAAGCTCTCTAATCCGAATCCACAATATAGCAAGTAAAACATTTTCTCTCTTGATGTTAAATGCCTCATGTGTAGGAGTGATTCTACTAGCTATTACTTATGAGCAAAAATTACTAGAAATTTGCCGTTCTAGTAATGGTAGGATGGTGTTGGTTACGTAGTAACCGTCTGCTTAAGTTGTAAATGGCCACCTATTTTTAGGGCCTTTGGAGGGATCTATAATGACCGTACTCTAGATACTAATAACTAATATTAAGTTTAAGTCTACTAGACACCTTAAATTAGATGTCACTTAAGGTGTTTAGTAAACTTAAACCTAACCTTAGTTATTAGTATACAGAATACTGTCATCTGCGATTGTGCTAGAAAACTATAAAATAGCAGATGATGTCTTCGAAAAGTGTTTGAATTATTACAAAGAAGAATATCTCATCGCGTACTAACATATCACGACGATAACCTATCTCTAACCATAAATTGAACAGATTGCTAGCTAATCTTTATCAAGCAAATATCAAGTAGAAATGGCATCCATCGGTATAGATACAGTAGGTTAAATCACTAGGGGTGAAGGAACTTAAGCTACAGGACAGACTAGTGGCGGTTAAACTAGCGGACTTCAAATCAAAGACAGCTATGTCGCCAAGCCACGGTCGCGCTTGCCTATTCTACATGTCTTAGATAAATCTCATTTATCTGAAATTAAGGAATCACACGAGAAGGACTGCGGGTTCTAGACGATTCAATATGTAGGTGCCAAAGCTTTCCAAGCAACTCAAGTCACAATACTTAAAACACTCCACATAGAAGAAATGGAGAGACAGAAAAATATTAAGGCATTTTAGACAGGTCCTAGGGAGTTTCTTTCTAGTTCTACAGATACCGCTAGAAAATCACGTTCGCAGTTTAGGGAGCAGGTGGATAAGCTAGAGGGGGTCAACAAAGCTATTGCTTTAACAAATCTAGCTATAGGTCGAGATGAGTTCTTTAGACAAGTTCTTACATGGGGGGGAGTAGAGCCAAAGCTTAACAACTAAGACGACTTTAAGTCAATAGTGACTTAAATTCCTTGATTGCAGAGTTTACTAGCAGAACCATACTACAAAGCCTTTTAACTTTAGCAATACCACCTTAATTATATGACGGCCACAACGGAAGCCACACGTAAGACGTCTATTAAGAGGAAAATTCTTAACGAGTTAGTTGAAATTAATGACGATATTAACGGTTCTGTGAAGATGGTGTTTAGAGAGCAATTAAGGGCTAAACGAATGGATGAGGAGCAAAAGTTGAAAAGCAGCCAAGGTGGAAAGGTTAACAGAAAAGAAAAGAAGAACCTTAAAGAGAAGTACAACTCGGAGGTGAAAAAAATTAAGGTGTGTTGCTTGGTATACGTTCCTAATGAAGGAGAGGACGAATACACTCTACTAGGTTTTGAACTAGAGCACGACGACGATTCTAACGCCAAATCACTCATGTTAGGTCTAGACGATACACCGCATGTTAAGGAGCCTAGAAATGGTGTAAACGGCTAGTCCGAAAAGGAACCGCTGCTAAAAGAGATCTATGAAATCCGTTCTAGATTAGGTGGTCGCGATGGACCCCTATTCGCCCTTATTAATGCTTAACTAAATGGGGAAGAAGGCACTATAGCATATAATGAAGCATACTAAAAGATTATAGCTTTAACAAATGAGCAAGCTAAATATTATAGGTTAAAAGGGATTAAGGAAGAAACCTATGTAGTAGATAGCACTTAACTCCATACTTTCTTTGAAATGGTATAGAATGCTGTTACATGCAAGAATTTGCTAAAGGCTACCCCTAAAAACGTAAAAATTATAACAGACTACATAGGTCTAAGGCAAGTTACACAGCTTTATATAAAAGAGCACTAGTGGCTAGATACCTTTCTTGATACCTTTCTCCTAAGTAGGGATAAGCTTTTGTCGATTATCGCACAAGAAGCTCTACTACAGCAAGAGGCGGCTTAGAAAGCCCATCAAGAGCAAGAGGCAGCTCGGAAAGCTCAGCAAGAGCAAGACGTAGTTCGGAAAGCTCTACAAGAGCGAGAGGCAGCTTGGAAAGCTTAGCAAGAGCAAGACGTAGTTCATAACGCTCCCCTGCCTACTCCATTTGCTCAGAACGCTCTAGATAGTGTAGAGACCGATGCCCCTCTAGTAGAAGACATAGACGAACAGTGCATTAAATATACCTCTATACTAGGGGTGGTTGTTAAGATAGAAAATGGGGTAAAGCGACACAAGAGAGTAGCTAGCATTCGTAAGTGTAGATTCAGCCACCAGCTGGTCCTTAAAAGTAATGGAACTAATCCGGAATATAAAAACCGCTATATTTTTAAGCTCGTTCCTGCCAAAAGTTTTGGTAGTACTTTCTAAGAGTATAAGGCCACGCACAGGGATAAAACGATAACTACTACGACTCGCAATGACCTAAAGAGTCTACCTTGGAACGGAGTATCAATTGCTAGTGTTATGTCTTAACGCCACAAAGATGAAAGATTGTACAAGATCAAGGCCGTCACCTTAGTTAACATTAAATTTCCGACTGGTTTCATGTAGGCTAGTTAAAGTAATCTCACGGACGAATATGGCGAATACAAGGTTAAGTTAAAGATCGATCGGTACTTGCTAGAATCTAGGCAGAAAGCCCCTAAGCCACCTACGGAGCGTGTTTTTAAGCTTTCTAAGGAAGAACTTAAAGTTTAACTCAAGGCTCTCTCAAAAGATGCCAAACCACATCGCAAGAAGGCCATTAAAAAGAAAGCACCACTGAAAAGCGCTCATCTAAGGAGCAAAACCGCTTATCTAGAAACTAATGGTGAAGACGTTGCTAATGAGTCTAAACGGAGTGAAGATGAACATGATTCTAGCTCACTATAAGACCTTCTGTCTAAGAGAAATTAACAGGCGCTAGACTAATGACTAACAGGGCTAAGTTCATCGTAGATGATACTATGATAGAATTTACTACCGAAGACATCGCAAAGACGAAAGCTCTTCTTGATATTATGATGAAGCAAGTAAAGAAGTAGAAGAGAGGCAACACATAAGCAGCATGTATAGAAAGCATCACAGTTGCTATAGTTATAGTCATTACAGTAAACGTCAATTCCATTAAATAAGGGCATCGTAGTAGATAAGAATAACAGTCGTTACTGCAATTTCAATGCCCTTAATCTTCCTTGATTGTCTCGAGAACCTTTAGCAGCCTTGGTTTCTTAAAGTTTTTAGTCATTAGGGTGAGTGTGCAGCCAGTCTTTGTTAATGGAAGATCTGTGTCAAGTTGTAGGCTAGGCTTTTCTTGTTGTTTATGACTTAGACTTAGGTTAATGCTCTCTATCAAATGTGCCATTAGAACCTCTAGTGAACTATCACCATTTGAGAACTTCAGCTTGATGAGCAGTAGTGCGTCAAAGAGGTATCCTTCTACCATATAGATCTCAACTGCTTCCTTTACTAATCTAAGGCTTAACAATATTGCCACTGCTACATGTATTTCACCCTGTTAAAGCAGGACCTTAACCTTCTTAAGTTGGACATCTTCTGGCTAATTAGAGTTCAGTAGACACTATATAGCAAGCGAGTCATTTCTAAGAGCGTTTATATCTATTTCCTCCCATTAGTCTATCTAACAACTAAGGACAAGCTGCTAAACAGATAACGGCAAATGCTTGTCTCGTTCGAGGCGTATAAAGGAGAGGACATTATGATGTTCCTCGTTAAGACTTTGAATAAAGTTGCTATAAGACCAACGTTACTAGAACAGGTTTTTTCTGTAGGGGAATAGGACAATTTCATCTAGTCCACTACGAGGGCACAAATTGCTATTGTCCCTTCCCATTAAAGACATGTTATCTCCACAAGACTAACAACGGTATTAGGCACACAATTGTTAGGACCATAAAGAACTTGCGCGAAATTTGCTAGATTTCAAGGTTATAGTTAGGACACGCTAAGAATCCAACTTGGGACACGCTAAGAATCCAACTTAGGACACGCCAAGGATCCAACCTTAGGACACGACAAGGATCCAAGCTTAGGGCACGCCAAGGATCCAAGATTAGGGCACGCCAAGGATCCAAGCTTAGGAAACTCATATAATAATATTATTCTCTCACATACCTTTAATCGAACTCTAATGAGAACACATACCTTTAATGCTACTAGAAATGTGTTCTAGCTTTAATTCGTTCACGAAGTTGCCATTTAAGCTACAGCATATGATATGGACATTTACCATATCATACCCACGGATGATTAGTAGCAATAACTGCTTTCGAGAGTAGTGGAACGGCAATATCGTCGCTTTCTTAGTGCTAGCAGCTCTACGTGTATGTCGCTTGTCACGCTTTATGGCAAGTAGCGCACTAAAACGGTCTTCTTTGCAAATCCCTAGTATACTAGGGTGGCGCACAATCTACGTTAATCAAAGCTACGACTCCTTTATCATCACAGAGAGGGAAATACAGAACATTTCAAATTTTATTGCTAATCTAGCTCTCATTACTCGACTTGCTTTCACAAGGCCTAGTCCATTACAGGATAACACTTCGTGGGACGCTTGTTTTAGACAACTCACTAGTATTCGCCAAGTCACTATCATAGGCAAAGAAGAACTTTATTTAACTAAACAAAAAGACCGTCTATTTAATATTTAAATATTAATGTTTTGTGGCCTCTTGTTAGAGGCAGAGACAGTTAGAAGCCAGATCACGTAAGAAGAATTCTCTCTCTCATTACCTAAAACTAACCTAAGTAGATTAAAACAACGCCTAACTTAGTTCAAGTATAGCGTAACGCCTAACATCTAACGAAAATGAAAAGGAGTGTAAGGAGAGAGTGAAACGCTGCGAAACATGAAGGCGCTATCCTAAGAACAAAGCCACGGAATACTTCTACCATCAACCGCGATTCCTACACAAGAAGCATCTATTCGAGCATCGATAACGTAGCTACAACCGTAGCTTAGCAAAGATGAGCAGGCAGTGGAGCTTGTCCTTAAGATGTTTAGGGAAACGGTCACAGTTACAGAACTAGCGGTTGGTGTTAATATAGTACGTAACGAGAGGGAGGAGTTGATTTTCTTAATAGTTAGACAAGCGATAGTGAAAGAGGCATGGCTATTTAGCGAGATTAGGAAGTTTAGTGCTACCTAGTCGCCTTTTAGCAGTGCTAGGGGCTAGAGCAAGGTGTTAGAGTATTGTTTTCTCTATAGTTTCTTTATAGAAAATTTCCCAAAATGCCCTAGAATTAGAAGAGAGTAGCTGGGGAAACAGCTAGGGCACAATCCTTTTCTAAGCTTTTTGAGACCTATATGTAGAATGTTAATAATGCCAGTGTCTACCCCCTAATAGATCACATGCAAGTGACTCCTAAGTCGTTTATAGGTACCTCGTCTAGTGTAAGGCAGCCTATCACGTAAGGCCGCCCTAAACTTAGGGGCTGCCCGGTAGTGGAGCCACTAGGGCTCGGTAAACTAGGGTATGAAGGAACGTAGGATATAAGGAGCTAGAAGCCTTAGAAGGAGGCCTCTAGCCGATAGTCGCTATATGTACATAGACCTATAGTGCTTACAGAATACCATTACCTTTCTGCCTTCTAACCTAGTTCTCTACAAACGTATGAGAAGGGTTAATACACTCTACCCTTCATGCTAAATTCGAATTTAGCTACTGAGCTTCTAGGGCTTACGCTTCAGCTCCGATCCCGTTATATCCTCCTCAGCCTGCTATATGGCAGGGTCTCATAGAATCGTCATCTATGATCGGACAGACCGGCGGTAAGGGAGGAAGACTAGGTGGCTCATGAGGTCACCTTGAGTTGCTTACAATAAATGGGATGGCACTATAATAAATTAAAATGCTAATAAAATAACACTATGGAAATATACGCCCTGCTTGTAGAAATTTTATAGCAGAGATAACTGCCTCCCACCCCCTATTCTCACAAGGCGTTGATTTTATTGTTATACGCACATACGCTTATATTAGCATTCACCTAGACCACTTCGTTTGATTTCCTAGGTTGAGTCCCCATTCTACACGCCCTCTTCTTAGGCGGCATAATGGTAGGATCAAGTCCCCTCTTGCTTCGATTGCTAGTATTGGTTAGTGCCTTGGCTAAGGCGTTCACGAATGAAACAAGCGCCTTTATAGCAGAGAACATAGAAAGTCTACTAGCATCCGCTAGGTACAACGCCTCTATAACAGCCTTTCTAGACGGAGAGAATTCAGTGGTCTTATATGCTCTGTTTAACTAAGACGGATCTAACGGCCCGAGAACGTTTAACGCGCGTGTCTTGAACCATTTCGCCCTAAACTTAGTGTATTCTTAGCTTTTAAGGTTCTACCTTCGCTAATAGAACTTTCTAGTCAGTTGTTAAAGCTGCTCGCGAAGTCTTAATACATGGGCTAAAGGTCCGTTAGTAGGCGCAGAAGCTAATTCGTGGCGTACGAGTTTTCGATTCTCATCGATCATTTGTAAATCTTTATCTATCTTCCTGATCTGTTCCTAAAGATGCTCTAGTAGCTCCGGAGGTACATTACGGTCCCTTAGAAGTCGCATACCTCTTACGTCGTCGTCATTATCATTATCATCGTCGTCATTTTTAACGTACGTTGCTCGACCCTTAAAGAACTTAGAAACGACCACGGCTGAGTGTCGTGATAAATATTTTTTAGTAAAGACCGCGGAATTGCCTTAGCCTACAATCTGGTTTCTCTGTGTAGACGATACATTTAGGTTACCTATTTATTTGTTAGCTTCTAGGCTCACAAAAAGGTTACGCTATGTCGCTTACCGTCTAGCATGTTTAATACACCTTGGCGTATGTTATATGAGGTCCATCTCTAGGGCTAGCCACCTCCCTTATAGATTCTCTTTTGTTGATTTAGCGTAAATCTAGAAGACCAAGCTAAAGTATCTAATATGCGACTGCTTCCGCGCTTCTCGATCCTGCGGAGGATGGGCTAGGAAAGAAAAGAGGACTTGAATGGAATGTAGATAGCGTTCGCGCCATCTGGAATATAGGCCTCTAGATGGAATAGTTGGTGTAGACTTATGACTCCGTCGAATGCTCCATCTATCCACGTAATCACTAGGAATAGAAACACACTTAATGATCCTAAATTGACTGAATTGCGATCCTTGATGGTGAGTTTCAAACTCCTCGAACCTTAGCAATGTTCACATCAATAAGAGATGTTACTTACAATTTTGAATCATCTAGCCGTGCACCTTTCATATTATGAAATGTTACATCGAGTCTGTAGCGTACACTACCCCGTTTCTTTCAAACAGCCTACACCTATACATCCTATTAACAGTTAGCTAGCGCTCTTTAATTAGTGTAGTTACTTACTTTATAGCATAAGGCAACGTTACCATCACGGTAGCACTCTGACCATAGGACAGCACTAATTCTTACACCCGTATCTACTAAGAAAGAGTTGATAAAAGTAGTATAGAGTCGGAAGAGTTCATTACGATAGCGATGTATGTCTTCCTTCTAGAGATATTCTTGCATCTCATCGACGTCTACATCTGTTGCGAAGTTTTTTTCATATGTTTTTGTCGTTAGGCCGAGTTCATTAGCTAATTCATGTTGAATATACTAAATTGTTAATTAGTACTTGCTCTCTTTTCCTTTGTAATGTTAAGCAACTCACGTAGATAACTACATCCTTTACTTCTTTAGGGATTTTCACGCCATGATAATCCGCATACATGTATGAGAATCTGCCAACTCTCTATACCAAGGTACTTTAGGTTAGCCTAGCATCTAGTTTTCCCTTGTACGTTAAAGCAAACCATTTGAAGTAGAGCTAGAGCACCGGTAGCTTAGGACGGACCTCCGTAGTCTCAAGACTAGATTTGAACCTTGAAGTCTCTTAGTTTTGTAATTTGTTATAAGCATGGGCTATCTCACAGTTCCTAAGACTCGGCCTCACCCTAGTAGAGTCGTTTAGTGGCACTTGTAATCTCTTTTTTAGCTCTCACAGGCTGCTGTTTAGGCACCGGCGATGCCCCCAACCTAGCAAATTAAGAACGAAGCCAGTCATTGTCGCCAGGTATCATTATGGGTAGTTACATGTAGCGAGAATTAAAGGGATAAAAATTCTTGATTAAGGAGTGAAAGCAACAGTTGCCGCAGAAATATAGAAAAAAAAGAAACAAGAGAGTTTAGAAGAGGGTTCATAATAATACTCAGCGATAGAGGGGGGCAGGCCGTGATATACAAAGAAAGGTCACTCACTCTACACTAGCATAACCAAGGCTGCCTCTAAAAATAGAGAAACTGGCCGTTAGACTTACTTTCTAGATTGAGAAAACCGTACCGTGAATTTGAGAAAACCGTTTCGTGAATTTGAGAAACAGCGAACGTTAAATCCAAGAACCAGAAAATAGTTTCTGGTTACGGGAAGCTGCCGTCGGGAATTTAGGTCTCGTTATCCAGGCACCCTTCGCGGTAAACGGGAAAACCATTCACCGATTCCAGGAACCGAAATCGCGAAAACCAAAAGCAGCATTTGAGAAACACGCAACGGGATGCACCCAAATTATGGATGGTCTATATGACCGTTAGACCATCAAAGATTGTTGACGGGAAACCTGTAATAGGTTCCAAGAACTAGTGCTGATTTTCGTTAGCTTTCTGGAGCTAGTAACCCAGAAGTTGATGCCTGACTTTGGAGTTCGGTTCGCAGGTTGCACACAAGACTGTTTTTAGGATGATTTATGTACAATACAACGCCCTTCTTGATTCCTGTACTTCGTAAGACGCCATGTTCCTCCTGCAGTCAGAAACTAGCACAGTGTACAGGCTCGTTTAGACGAGAGATGACTGGCTGGCTAGCTGTAAGCCGCATGAGCATGAAAAAGTTGCCCTTCTGAACACTAAGATAAGAAAATAAGAAACAGTTAGCTATCTAAAATCCGTCTTGAGGCCATAGATTCACAATGCTATATTCAGCCCTTTGCACAGCCCCAAATCACAAGAGCGGTAGTCATAGAGTGCATGAAAACAGTTCACATCGGAGTCGTTGGTTTCTATAATTGGCGGATGGACAATGGGACTGTTTGTGGCTACCGGCACCCACATAGCTTTGCGTAATGTGACCGACTATGCATCTGCAGGTCTGCCTAACGCATCATATGTATGCAATGCCACTTGTTGCATAAAAATAACATGACCAGAAGTCCGTATCGGCTGGCTGTAATGTTGACACTTGCACATATTGCTTCAACTGCTGTAGAAAAGGAAAAGCTATCATATCCTCTCTAGAAGGGAACCTTCTCTCTAGTTTACTCATGGCTTTCAACACCCAACCGTCAGATTCGGACCTTACAGCGATCTGGGACGAGGCGATCAGGAAGTATAACAACACTACGGGAGTCAAATACAAATTTGAAACTGGCAGCAATCCTGGGGAGAAGGCAACAGAACTTAGAAAGAAATTCATTGATTTCCGGCATAATGATAAACGGGGAGACAAAATTCGCACATCTTTGGGGAAGTTATCGGGTGTCATCCAGACTCTAGTCGGCATGGCTGGCAACATTGCAAGTCCCTCGTTCCCGCCTGCCCCGACTATTGGTCAGGCGCTTGTCTTCGTGCTTGGAGCGTGCAAAAATGTGAGCGACAAATATGATCAGATTGTCGGCTTCTACGAAACTGTCATTATCTTCTGTGAAAGGATGTCCCTTCTGCAAGAAAGGATGCCTCCCGAAAACGCATTTCGCTCACAGCTCGTGGGCTTGTTAGGGACGATTCTAAATATGTGTGGTATCGCGGAGACTTTCATGCATGCTGGCCGCATGCTAACATTCACCAAGACGCTGTTCCAGTCTGACGACGGACTAGCAGGGGCGTACGCCGAGTTTAACAATCAGATGAGCTACTTTGAGTCGGCCATCATCACTGCCACCCTTGGCATTAGTGTCCAAACTGGGAGGGGAGTGGAGAACTTGCAGGAAAGGTACCAAGAGCAAGAGAGTTTGCTTCGCACGGTATTATGGAGGGTGTCTATTTCGCCCCGGCAAGAGATCGCTTTTGGTGTGATGGAAGGCCGCGGAAATGATTCTGAGCGCGAATACCGCAGCGGCCATTCTCGGGGAGACAATTCGGGCAATGATGATACTGCCTACGAAAACAAATTAACGGACTTGGGACAGAGAAGGTTTGGTGTATTAGAGGGCACGCTAAAACAACTTTCTACAGGTGTCGAGTTGTCTCTTAGGCAGCATCTAGAGGAAATGGGGTATGCCTACATCCAAAACACTTGCGTCTGGTTACATGAGACGGATGATTTCAAGGATTTTAAAGAAGGTAAAACCACTCGATTGATTATAAAAGGTGGCCCTTGGAGTGGCAAGAGCATGTTACTCTTCTATATCTTCTGCAGCTTAGCAGCACAACCACCCAAGGCCGAAGAGAGGATTCTCACAGCCTACTTTAGCTTCGCAGACCGGAGCGGCAAGCACTTCACTGTGCGGGAAATGATTTCTTGCTGTGCACTTCAATTTGCTATGCAGGACAGCAAATATCGAAAACGGCTTGTCGAAGCTTTGAAGGGGCGAGAGGAAAATCGGCAGCACATTTGCAACTGCACAGACAAACGCGATATGAATCATTTGTGTCTGGAGATACTTTTAAAAATTGCGTCTGAGGAAATCCAGGGATTAAACAGAACGCGCATGTTATTAGTGGTAGATGCCGCCTACATGGAAAAGAACAACGATGAGTTCAAGGAAATCCTGTCGGATCCTAAGATTTCTGTTGTATCAGACGATTTAGGAGAGGAAGAACAGCCCGATAAAGCCAAACCAGCAGTCATTGACTTGACATTTATGAGCAGACGTGAGAATGCCACTGAATGCAAGAATGATTTGAAAATATTTGCGAAGTCTCGCCTGCAAACCTTGCAAAGGCTGTCGATGCTTCCTGAACATCGCCAGACAATAATCATTGACGAGGTATCCAGAAAGGCAGATAGTACGTCATCTACTAACTCGTAGTTAACTAGGATTACTTTTGCTGACCGAATTCCAGGTTTCCCGTATATTGAACATACCCTCCATGGACTGAATAATAGTACATGGTTCAAGGTTCAATGGGACAAGCTACCCCAAAGCACTGATTACATCTACAGACAATTATTCAGTAGCAGCGCAAAGGGGTATCAGCAGCGTAGAAAAATCTTGATATGGCTTGCCTATGCAAAGCATCGCTTCAGTCTTGGTGCGATACGACGGCTCCATAAGTGGATTAAAGAAAAAAATAAGCCTGAAGACGGGATTAAAGAAAAAAGTGAACGTGAAGACGGGGAAGACATCGATATCGATGATGAATTAGACGGCCCCTTGTCTCGGTAGGGAGAAGCTTCACAAAAATCTAGCATGCTCTAACACTTACAGGATCTTATCCCTTTCACCAAATTTTTCAATAGCGATGGAACACAATTACCAGGATTCAAAGATTAACGAGTATGACAATACCAGTTTTCTCGGGTTTTCAGAGCCATCCCTTCGAGCCTTCTTCCTTCATATTGCAAGCGAAGATAGCATGCCTCCCATAGTAGCCATGTTCGAGTTGGTTACGATGGTGCTCACTGATTCAAAGAGTGATGCAGATACTTCTGCGGCAGATGTGGAATTGTTCTCTTACGCCGCAAGTTCATGGAGCGACTACCTTCTTAAGTTAGAGCCTCACAGCGCCAAATCTATAACCGCGATGATTTATAACGTCTTGCATGTCGGTAAAAGAAGGAATGACGCTCTAGCGAAGATCGAAAGCTATACAAAGATTGACGAAATAAATGCTGACAAGGTCGCAAAATCGATTCAGGATTGGGCAAAACAGTGTCTCCAAGAGGATCCTACGCCCATTGATGAGGGACTCAAGAGCTTTTGCGAAAACGTGAGCGATAGTTGCAATAACGTTTTCATTGAGATCGCTGAAGGATATGCTCGGAATTGGCGATTCAGTGAGTTTCCAGTTGAGGCTTACACTTGCTTTCATCGAGCCTATAAAATGCTTCGATACTCCGGGAATGAAGAAATGAAAGGGGAAATTACAGCCGAATCTTTTCGGAAAGTCGCAGACAAGTTTTGGCGAGAGTCATATAGTGCGCAAGACTACATCTGCCTGGCCATGGCCTTGCGGTACGAAGGACACTACGATGAGGCTATATTAAATGCTAAGAAGGGATTTGAAGCAGATGAAAATGATTCCTGGACGAAGTTTGAGCTTTATGACAGGATTGGTCGTATTAACTTTGGTGAGGTAGAAGACAAGTATCCTATGAGAAACAATCAACGGAAACTCGAAAAAAACGAAGAAGCGAAACTTCAAAAAGTATTAAACGACCTCGAAAAAGCGATCAAGCATGGGGAAGAAGCGGCCAAGCATAGGGAAGGATATCCCAACGACGAAAAAAGGCAGGAGAAACTCAGGAGGACAATGCAATTGAAACTGAAAATTGAAGTCCACCTAAGTAGCCGTACTGGGCCAAAAAAACATATTTTAGGCAAAATTTCAGAGTGGCCGGTAATCTTTTTCGATGATATTGTAAGGGAATTAGCGGAGCGGACTCATTGGGACAGCATAAATGACCTCCTAAATAAGGTTACTGACACGCAACTTGCAGATGGATGCAGGAAAGAAACACATAAGTTCATCCAATACAGCGCTTTTAAATGCAGCGCGAAAGGAAATACTGGTTCCCTCAGCAGAATTGAGATCTTATACGACAAAGCGATTGAGACCCTCGAGGAGCAACAAAACGGTCAATTGTTAGGCTCAACACTCCTTTGGCGTGCCATCTTTTGGAAGTTTTATAGAGGTTCCGATGGCGAGAAGGAGCGGCGTGAGAAGAGTGTTCAAGATCTTCTTTTGGTGCTAGACACGAAGTCAAGAGCCAGCTTCGTGACGAAGACGTTTGCAAGCTGGCAACTAATGGACAACTACTTTGAGGAGTTCCGCCTCCCGTTAGCCGACGAAGATGTTGAAGGTTACTTGAGCAGAAAGGAAAAGGCTCAAGGCAGCATGGAGCAGGTAATGAAATGGTTTTCGGGCATACAAGACCCGGATTTTGAGGTGTCCTTGTCGCCACTGAGTATCCCACTCGCCATCGTATACCGAGACACAAAGCAGGAGAAGAAATTCTTTGAGGAAGCAAACAAAGCCTTTTATGGTTGCTATAAGGCGCTGACAGACAACGTAATATACAACGACAGGCCAAGCTACCTGATACTTGCTAAAATTCTCGCCCTAGTAGGGCTAAATGAACAAGCAGAGGCCGCCTTCAAAAAATGGTGCTCGCTAGGTTCTAATTTAAATGCCGACGATGGAGGGCAGCGCCGGAAAGCGGACCGAAAAAGATCCAGGAGAAAGGGGACATCAGCTGAGGAATCCTCCAAGATTAATGTTGAATGCAATGGCCCCTGCGGCAGCATGATGGACAACTTCTACAAAGACACGTCTATCTATCTATGCTACTACTGCGTTAATACTGTTCTATGCAACGAATGTCAGAAGCGGATATCTACAGAATATAAACATCTTTGCGGTAAGGGGCATCGTTATATCACGGCTTCTAAGGAAACATGTGCGATACTAGCGATGGACAAACTTGAGAAGGTGTGGAAGAAAAAGTGGAAGGAGTTCTTCGCGGTTCTCTAACCACTTGTTGAACATGGTTGATTGGCTAAGAATGAGAGAGTGGAAGATATTCAAACGTCTTACGAAGCTTCCTTTGAGGATAATGGGGAAGATAGTCTTTTGCAATGCCAAGTCTCGCTCACTGCCTGCATTTGAGTAATTGCGCGATAGTAGAGTGAGAAGTGCAACTTCTGCTTTTCGGCAGTTCTTCTGAAGCTTGTGACCAAAATATAGATGGCCTTAATTTAATTTCACATTTCACATTAAATATATTACGTCTCGGAGAGAATTATTTCTTCGCTGTATGTGGTTTCTGTAGGGGTTCGGCAAATGGATTGGACGTCTTTCTTAGCTTTCCGCATGTGTAATATATTTACGGCAGTCATCTCTGTGGCTGTGTGCCAAGTAAACAAGATTGTTAATGATGGCAAGTTGGGATTCGCGGCCTTAGAACCGCGATTATAGACGCAATTTAGCCGTGACAAAAAACAAGAAAATAGTCGACTTTAGCTCAGCCTAAAATGGAATACAGGGAACCTCCGCCAATCGAGGAAGGTCAGCGTGCTCTGATAATTTATTCCTCGCAGCTGACCTTCCGAGCCATCTAAATGAAAGCACTAATGAAAATGGAACTAAGCCCGTGAATTTCTTATATGAGGCAACAATCTTCCAAAATCGTAGGAATGATATCGCCCACATTTCAACGTTTTCAATAACCCTCAACATGCAGCTACTCCCTGTTCTCTTGGTCTTTGCCTCTGTGGTTCAAGCCCACTACAACTTCAACGCCTTGATTTACGGCGGCACCACTGAAGCGACTTGGCAACAAGGTATGCCATTTATCCCATATCCATCTCTTCTAAATATTGTGCAGTTCGAAAGAGATCCGACTCAGACAGCCATGGTCCAGTATTAGACACGACATTACTGGACATCCGATGTGGAAAGGATGCATCTACCGCATTTGCTCCAGGTATCCTGTCAGTTGCTGCAGGGGAGACCCTTAGTTATGTTGTCGACCCAAGCATTCAGCATCCTGGTCCAAGTCTAGCCTACTTAGCCAAGGTTCCAGATGGACAGACTGCTGCCACCTGGGACGGAAGTGGGGCTGTTTGGTTCAAGGTTTGGGAACAAGGCCCTACTGGATGGGTTACAAGTGGAGGAGATTGGCCTTCAAGTGGTATGTGTTGCCTACGTGTAGGAACTAGTCTCTAATAATTGATAGGTTTGACGACGCTGGGCTTCAAAATCCCAGCAGCTACACCATCTGGTGATTATCTTGCACGAATTGAGCATATCGGTCTTCACGCCGCTAGCCAGGCGAACGGTGCACAGTTTTATCTGTCTTGCGGACAAATCACAGTTACGGGCGGTGGCAGTGGAACGCCAAGCCCATTGGTTTCCTTCCCTGGAGCTTATTCGGCAACTGACCCTGGAATCCTGATCCAAATCTACTACCCTGTGGTTCGTTACGCTTTTACGAAATGTGATGGTTTTGATACTAATTTATGTCTGTGTAGCCAACCAGTTATACCATTCCTGGCCCAGCTGTCTGGACTGGATAGATTGGAAAGAAAGATAGGCTGAACAGAATAGAGCACGACTTATAAGACCTTGACAATGTGGATAGTTAAAGCTCTAAAAACTACATGGTTATTTTTACGCGTAGTAATTAACAGAATTCCTGGTCATTTATTTCGTTGTTAGAATTATTTAACATGGTTTTCATGTGTTCTAATTCACTGCCACTGAGGATATTTGTTGTATTTAGGAAACAGCGATGGCATTGATGGTTCCAGACCCTCCAACCCATAAATGTGACTTATCGAAGGCCGAAAGAGAACTTAGCCTGAACTGAGCTCGGCGCGAACCTATTTGGGAATCTAGAGTCAGTAGCTCAGCTAGACGTTTCGGACATAACGTCTGGGAGAGGTCACCCGTACTCTTAGGTTTCTCGAAAGGTATGAGGGACCTATAGATTTTTTTTTGAATGAGGCGGTATGTCGGGGAAGCGCCGGCTTTGCCTACCCCTAATTGTGGTGGATCCTGGGCGTCGATCGACTAAGCTTGGTCCTGAAATAGATGCCGACGGACTTGGCAGTTGACACCGGCTTGTGGGGAATACACTTTGCTCATAAATAGTAGTAGTGGCCAATTGATATAGTGGAACCTGGTTATAACAATACATAAAACAGTATAGTCTAGAACTTAAAGTGTTCGATATACGCAAATTAAATACAAACCCTATTCCATCGCGAATTAACCCTGGGCGGAATTATTGAAAGCTGGTTGAGTGGAGGTTTTTGTACAGGCTTGATATATCTATGCCAGGAACTAGTCATTATAACTAGGCTACACGGCATTTCTATATGTTACGCTGTATGACTATTCATGTACTCCACTAGTTTTCCATCGCTGTCTTGGAATGTTGCGGTATAGAACTTGGCCTATGAAAGTGAGCATTTCGGTCGGTGTCACTGGGGAATGGGGCCAATGGAGCCGACCCACAGCTTTGTAACTACCAATCCAAAAACATCAATGTCGCATACTTTCGCTGGCCGCCGAGTCAGACAAGTGCTTACGTATGAGAGCTGACAGTAATATTAAGTTACAATACCTTTGGCCCCGCGTAAGATATGTATGTTGACGGATTGAGTGGTAAAAAGAGGCACTGGTGATTGATTCAGGTAGGACATTGGAGGACGACGGCAGGGCGGCTGAGCTGTGTGTCTCACTCACGCGAAGGATTTTGGACCCATGCGTTAGCTGTTGCATACACATGCCGATTTCCCCTATTGGCTGTGACAAGCCGCGAGGATGCAGTAAGTTATCTTTGGTTGTATCGTGGGGTTTAGTATGTAGTTTTGGCCCCCGCTCTTTTGGAACTCTCGGCCCTCTCTCTGTATGTGTGCTGTCTCACTCTGACATGTATAAAAGGGGCCCCGGAATCCGCTCATTGTTGCCCTGAATCCCAATCTCGAAATCCAATCACAACTTCAACCCAATCCCAAACCAACCAGCAAAGCAACAACCTACAATCAAAATGAAGCTCTCCGTCGCCCTCGCCCTCCTTTTCACTGCCCTCCTGGCCCATGCATCAACCATCCCCGCCGCCGAGCTATCCTTCCCGCTGGAGTCCCGCGATACTTGCAGCAGCCCGCCCGGCGAGAATGCATGCGGCGGAGGCAGGGAGTGTGGTAATGGCGCCGGCATTGTGAGTTCCCCATTCACTCTTTTCCATACTTCCCTGTCCCAAGCGACGCTTCGTGCTACATAGACAATGTGTTAACGCCTGATGTGAAGTATACGTGTAGTACCTCGGGTCAGATCGTAGCCATCGCCTGCTGTGGGCCGAACGGGTGCAAGCGTATTAACGGGCAGCCTTTCTGCGTCTAAGCTTCCACTCATACTCTCGATATCACACTTCCATTCTATCCCCACAATTAGCGGCAGTTGTCAGAACGTCAAAAATGGTGGTGCAGGAACGATTGTGGCGCTTTTAGACTTAGATCTGGGAGGGACGCACGGGCCTATCGTGTATAGATCGTGGGGTAATAGAAGTTTGTCGTTTTCCTAACAAAGCACGCAATGCATCGCAAGTGAGTGGGATCTGTGGTGAGATGTCCATGGATATATACTATGAGCGTAGCTAGTGATGATTATTGTTGTCCATTAATGTTGACGTCCGTATCCTTACCTCCGAGGTGAAAGATGAACACCGCTCAATGGCATACACTGCCTCATCATTTGTGGCAAGTGGCGGCTTGCTGTTCGTAGTTCGATGACCGCGAGCGTGGCATTTCGAGATTAGAGGTATTATCTGTTGTAAACGAGGAAAAGATCCTCTGACTCTGTTCTAGTATTCGTTTGCCATCCCAACTCCAGTTTCGTTCCATCCACGCAATGTACAGTACAATAGCACGGTTGTTTCCGGTACCTCGCAGGTAGCCGTGAACCTCCAGTCGAAAATAAATAATGCCTTCGCGCGCTTACATATGAGTGGGTTGGATGCTATTGAACCCCATCCGGAGGCTACGTGGTCCTGCTTCCTTCACATCAAAAACAACTCGCGGGAGGAGTCGGTGAAAGCGGTTTGCCAATTCTGAACCTACGCCGAGACAACCCTAGAACCCTGGCTTTCTCAGCTCCGCTACTTGGACGCTGCCCGCTCAAGTAGCAAACAGCAACTCGGAAGGCGCGAAACAGTCCGAAATGCGCCTTCTGGCCCGAGCCTCCATTACTTTGCATATATTCCTCGCTCTTGTGGCGTAATCATTCGCAGGACTGGAACCCTCAGGCTTAGTTGGGCTTAATCCGAGGCGTTGTCTTGTCTTGGCAGCCATGGAGGAGACCGCATCCGCCTGTTAGCGTATTCCCAGCTTCATTTTATGCCTTCTTTGGGAGATTTCATGTTTCTATTGGCTGCAGCTCCAAAACATGAGCTGGTGAGTTGATTGGCCGTGTCGCCGAAATAGATTATGCGGTTCGGCTTCGCGGAGCCTCAGCTGAATACCCCCGCCCAATAACAGAAATGCTGCCTTCCTCGCCACACACTCGCCAGGAGCCTTTTAATCGTCGCAAGTGGAGGCAAGGAATTGGAAAAGGTCCAAGATAACGTTGGACTATTCTACGACCTATAGACAGAAGGTTTGTCATACCACGGTTCGTGTTAGTTTCTTTCAAATGTGCCTTGTCATCGCAGATCTCACTCCAGGCACTCATATCCCAGTGTCCCATGTACACGATTGGATCTAATTGGATAATAGCTATATTTTCGAAATTTTGTCTCATTCAACAATTCCTTCCGATAATGCCCAATCTGTCCGCATATAGCTTTGCCTAATGGCCGAGGTTGCGTTTGTCGTTGGCCTTGTCGCATCAGTAATAGGTATCATCGATGGAGTTAAAACAGTATGAGATGCCGTCAAGGATCCCAAGGGCCAACCCGAGGCATTCCGCCAGGTTGCTGCACGTCTGCCGCTAGTTCTTAGCATCCTCGAAAAGGCCAAACTTGAGGCAAAGAAACTAGACGAAGCTGCCCAGGAGGACCTAGAGAAAGTGGTGGAGGCATGCAAGGAAAAGGCCGAGAAGCTCAGCAAAATCTTCAAGAAGGTCCTCCCTGGAGATGAAGATGGGCGGATCGATCGATACAAAAAAGCTGTCAGCGCGCCTTTCAAAGGTGGACGAGTAGAAGAGTTGATGGAGGGGATTCTGAGAGATGCTCAATTAATAGCGACCGACAAAGTAATGGGGATTGCGACTGAAGAACAATCTAAAGAACTCGCAGACGCAATCAAAGAGATGAAGGAAATACCTTCATGTCTCTCCGACGAGATTGGATCTGTCTCTCAAATGCACAATGGCAGCGGTCATAACATTGCCAACACGGGGCCTGGAAGCACGAATATCCAATCAGGAGCGAATAGCTCACAGTAAAATATTACTGGAACAGCCAATTTTGGAGGTGAGAAGCATAGTTAGTCATGTTAGACCTGTGTTTAATATATATATTCTAGACAATACAACAATCCACAATCATCCAAACAGTATGTCTAAACTCTCGCCTTTATGTCACGCATGGTACTAAACAGTTGTCATTTAGCCCAGGATCAACTGAAATGGACTCCCAATCAAGGTAAGCCAACTGTGAGACCATTTCAAGCGGATCAAAATCTTCATATTGAAGAAATGGTTCCGTGCCAGTATTGATAGGTGATGCAGGAAATATCCACTGGGTCATTCCTCGGGAAGTCAATCCAAACTTCACCGGCCAAAAAGAACTCCTGGATGAAATGAAAATCAAGCTCTGTCCATCAATTACAGGTCAGGAGCAATCACGAAAGTGCTTTGCCATCATCGGAATTGGCGGTGCAGGAAAGAGCGAGGTGTGCCTAAACTTTGCAAATACACAACGGAACGAGTAAGTCTTCATATCTGATTCGTCCTTTGAAAGAACCAGGCTAATTTTGATTACTGTTAGATTATGGGGTGTCTTTTGGATTGATGCCACTGCGCCATCAACGATTCAACGTACCTACATTGATGCTGCACAGCGATGTCAGCCGAATGGGAGCTTGGAGATTAAAGACTTCAAAATAGCCAAAGCCTTTTTCGACAACGTGAAATACCCATACCTTTTTGTCCTCGACAACGCCGATGATGTGAAGGAAACCTTACATCCGTATCTTCCGACAGGGCCCAGCGCCACTATAATAATCACCAGTCGGGATTATAAGAAGATTAGTTATGGAACTGCTGGTGCTATAACCCTGGAGAAACTCGACATCGAAGATGCTATTGAGTTACTATTCAAATCATCAAACACCTCGAAAGCATGTCGAGCCGAAAAGCGGCCTGACGCCGAAGCTGTAGTACAACTACTAGCCCAGCATGCTTTAGCTGTGGTACAAGCAGGCGCATATATTCACCAGCGCCCCTGCACATTAAAAGAATACGAGGTGGAGTTTCGGCAGCAAAAGAAACGTCCATCTTTGTTACGTTTTCGAAACACGGAAGATTTTTCAAGATATGGAGATGTCTATGCTACATTCGAAGTTTCTGCCCAGTTTCTGGAGGAATTCAAATCAACTGATCAGGCATATGCCAATGCCCTGGAATTGCTCGGCGTTTTGGGCCATCTATATTTTACTAGAGTACCCCAGGCTATGTTCACCTGTGCTCGGGAAAATGCACGAGATATTACCAAGAAGGATCTCCATCCCAACGACATCAGAAGTTTGTCGCCCTGGCATGTGTCAAAGTTGCCCAAGTCTCTCCGAGAAGTACCCCTCGACGACGTCTCAGATGCTGTCTCCCTCTCTCTTCATGATGCCTTTGGAGTTCTTCGGTCCTTTGCCATTATTACGATTCAACTCGAAACGAAAGAAATATCCATGCATCTATTAGCTCACGCATGGGCCCGGGATCGGCTTAGCGAAGCAGATAAACAGGGTGCGTGGGCATGTACAATGTCACTGATCGCACTTTCTACGTGTTCGTGCATATATTCTCCGGGGATTTCTTACGATGATAGGGACTTTTTGAAACATTTGCAACCCAATGCCGAGTCCTGTATAGACGTTTCACCTGAAGGCTCCTTTAGTATATATCCAGCAATTGAGCTTGGGCGAATGCTGGCTCACTTTGCGTGGTTCTTCTACAAAATGGATGCCCATCTTCGGTGTAAAGCACAAGCTACAAAACTTCGCAAGGAATTTGGATCCAAGGATTCGATATCAATAAATAGCTCTTGGATAGAGTATATTCATGCTATGTGTTTAATACCCCTCGATGAATATAATACCGCCCAGGAGATCCTTGAAGGTATAGTGGGCAGCGATGAAGAAGTCTCCATAGCAGATACTACTAAAATCCCATTTGCTGCAAAAATGGCACTGGCAGCAATCTATCTATTAAAAGGGAAGAACCAGCTCGCTGTTAATTTTCTCCGAGGTAATCCAAACAACTGAAACTCTCCCTGAATATACTGCCCACGAGGTCGTATGGCCACAGCATGAACTTGCTAGGGCACTTTCAATGAGTGGCAAGCAAAAAGATGCTATTTCTATCCTTCATGATGTCATTAAGAACTTAGCCATAAATCCCGAGCATCCTGGCAGTCTTGATTCGCAGCATCGACTTGCTGTAATTCTTTCAAGGGACGGCAGGAATAAAGAGGCCATTTCCCTCCATCGGGATGTTATCCGGATACAAAACACCATGCTGAAACCTGGACAAACTAGCTGTCTCGCTTCACAGCATGAACTTGCTGTGGTGCTTTCAAGAGATGGCCAGCATGAAGAGGCTATTTCAATTCTTCGGGATGTCGTTCATATACATCGCACAACCCTTAATCCCACTGGTGTTGACTGCCTTGCTTCACAGCATGAGCTTGCTGTAGCGCTTTCTAGAGACGGCAGGCATAATGAGGCTACTTCCCTTCTCAAGGATGTTGTTCAAATCAATAGCACAATGTTAAATCATACACATCCTAATCGTCTTGTCTCGCAACAAATACTGGCATTGGTACTTGCGAGGGGTGGCAGCTATGAGGAGGCCCTCGAAAACATTTAAGCAGTTATCATGATTGGAGAGAGAGAATGGGAGCCTTCGGATGGCAGAAGAAGACAATGTGAGTTACTACTGGAGGAGTGCCTTGCCAATAGGGGGAAAGATCTTAACCGAATTGCGGTAAAAACGAAAGATATTCAAGTAGAAGAAAATGGAGGCAAGGTGGGAGAAGGAGAAGGCAAAACCATGAAGACGTGGGGAAAGAAGATGTGGGAAAAGAAGAGATGGGGAAAGAAGACATAGGGTCAGGATACGAAGGAAAATAATACGGTAGAGGAGAGGATGGGGAAAGGAGAAGGTGGAGGATTGCAACTGAAAATAAGGAATCGACACACTGATACAGGGTAACTCAGTACATCTAGCAACAGGGCTTTGGCAAGCATCTCGACTTGTGCCGCGGAATTTTAAATTTAAGTTGATCTATAACCTTCTTGTATTTCTCCCCATTAACTCTTTAGAGTCTCTCAATAACTACAAAGATTTTAAAAGGTACCCTGTGCTATTACTGTCTGCTGGCTAACCGGAGCAGGGTTCCCGCAGGCAGTCCACACAACCCCCAAGGCCTCAGTAGAAGCATTAACCTCCGAACTATTAGTAATATACCCAGCTGAACGCAGTGATGCCACCACAGTGTAAATCCAAAATCTGCATCCCTGTCCTCCGGGGCTGAAAGTATAATTGTCATACTTGGAATTGGTGATGTGGTCGTAGACAAGCCCGATGGTGAGTTTCGCTGAGGGGGTGAGGCGAACAACCTTAACCGCACTGAAGATGTCGACATAGCTCTTGTTACTGACAATGAGATCAAGGGAGTTTCCTGGGCCACTGGGGCTGGGATTAAAACAAAGCAATTTGGTCGAGGAGGCAACGAAGTACATGACCCAGTGGTTGGTCATTGGACTGCTAATGATGGGCTCAAGTTTTGGAGAATCGGAGACTGCGTTCGGTTCATCGGCGCAAATATATATGTCCGTAACAGTCGCAGAGCGTGATGAGCTCACGAGGGACTTGGGGGTAAAAGCAAAAGGCATTTTTGAGGGAGGAACAGCATATATCGGACACAATTATTGCAGGAATTGCAGTCGTATATGTCTTGTTGTATGATGTCTTGCTGGATCCGAGACTGATTGATGTAGGGGACAGACTCTCTAGTCTTATCAATTTTCAAAGGGAACTACAGTACTCTTCGTAGCAGTAGGTGATAAAGGGTTGTTTGTGACACGAAGCTATAGTAGATTTCGAGTTACCCCCATGGGAGCGCTTCGGGATGTTCGGGCGAGGAGTACTCAATATCTGATTGGTAGCCGAAAAAGGTGTGGTCTGTGAGAGGTCGCCACGAAGGCGCTACGTAGGATGTGGCCCACATGCACCTTTCAACTCTCACTATCAGTATCAAAAATTAAAACTAAGTAGCAAATAACTGAGGCTTATGTGCTTTCATGTCTTTAAAAAATTACAGTTTATATATTGACTTTGAAGTGACGGGTGCCTGATATTTCTCTATCAATATTGTAAAGCGTTTTTAATACCATTCGAAAGGCTATGAATCATAATACTCTGTCACCTTTTGGATGCCATTCCCATCCCCATCATTCTTCAACTCATCATGATGCCTGAGAATAGATTCTTCGCTCGTGTTGCCTTTCGAGCCGCGAGCCTTCACAGTCGTGAGGTTAATTCCCATAGCGTCTTCATCACCCCGTGATGGGGTCCAGCCGCTTTTGGCAGAATCGACGTTCTTGAATGTGTTGTCTCTTGGGTGTCCCGAGGTAGATTGATATGGGCCACTCCCGACGTTAGAGGGAAAGATGGTTGGTAGCAGAATAGAGAGGATAGGTCTGCACGAGGGGAGACAAGCGCAGATGATGCCGACGTTTTCTTCAATAATGGTCCACATTGAGGATGCAATATCATCTTGTCAGGTTTGTTAGCGACTGTCAATTGTTCTGGAGATAGGTGCATAGGGCTTACAAGTCGGGTCAGAACTTGTAGAGGAGAAATTAAGGGTTTGCATCCGAAAAATACTCGTAATCATGACACTATAGCAAGTTAGCATTAAATTCTTGCGAAGGATGCGACATAATTACAAGGCCCCAAGTGCAAACACAAACATCAACGCCATCTTTTGGTTTGATGGGAGATGCGATTTGTAGATGATGAGCATTGGGAGAACCAAAATGATAAAGTCCGTAGCGATCGAAAAACCAGCATTCGCATACCAGTTCTTAGGAATACTAATGCATGTTCCAGGAATCGTTTTGTCCCACGCACGCGGTACAGGCGTACATTGAAAGACAGAAGAGAAAAAAGTGGCAACCATGTAACTCAAGATGATCCCCAACATGGCATAGCACATAATCCGAAAGGGTCTCTGAATAAAAATTCTGAGATATAGAAGGAGAATCGAGGCTTTCGTCAGGTTGATTGTGATCTTATAGAAAGCTTGCGCGACGTAGAATAGCTGGCAAAGTGTGAGCAGCTTGCGTTCTCCGAATAAAATAGATAGTGCGATAAATAATACCTTGAAAGTCATCTTTCGATTATACAAGGATAGGTTGGCACTATGCTGGCCAAATCCATAAGCACAGGATGCCATCATCAAGGCCGAAACAGCTAAGGAATTAATCTGTTGGTAGATTAGGTGTGTGGATCACGGTCTACCCGCTCTGAGGATCACGATCGGCCAGGAATTCTTACAAAAGAGAACAAAATCGTCCAATCGTCATAACCAAGGCCGCTCTTGAGCTTGATCCGGGTCCATATTCTGATAATAACGAAGATGGGCGTGACAACAAAAAACACGATGCAAGGAATCTGAACTTGCAGAGCGTGGCTCTCTCCGGGCGCGTTACCATTACCACTAACCATTGTGATTACAACATGAGGTTCCCATCAGAGAAGAGAAAATGCCGGACATGTGCCGAAGGGAGGAAGAGACAGTCAACATGATAAAACCCGGGACCAGTCGCCCCAATATACTTTTACCATCACCGTCCCAAATCCCGGATAACTCAGTGATGCAATGCAGCCTTAATCAGCCCTAAACAGCATAAAATGTGTGTGTAACTGAACATGAGACGTGGCTACCAAAATAGCCGAAGCGTACCATCCGATGATTGGCATAAAACGATTACTTTGGTACGAGGCGGCACGGCATCTCAAGCCAGCTTGCCTGTTATTTTTTTCCCGACCGCATACATTCCCATGTTGCTCAATGAAGAAGGTCCTACGGGTCCCCAAAGTCGCTGGCGGACTAATTCCTATCCCGCCCGGAACTTTTTTCCGACTTCCTAAAACAGCAAGGTAGCGAACTAGGGTCCTTGCAGCGACATCCACACGTCAGGTCAGCCGGACTTGCTATTAAAGTGGAAAGTTTTAGTGCTTTATTCACGGATAAACGAGGCGCCGATGAATTGGATGGGAAATGAGACATGCAGGGTTATAAGAAGTTATGAGATGACGGAGGGGTAATCGTCCAGAATCCCCGTAGTAAGCTGCGCATGATAAACGATGCTACCAATATTAACAGCAGCAGTAATCTCAGTTGGTACTAGGGGCCGATGTAGTCCTACCTAGGGTAGATGCTATTGTGTACTATGACATAGCTACGCATCACCATACTAATGTACCTCTACCTTGGGAGACTTAATTTCATGGAGACTGCACACAGTGTGCAAAATGGCGAGAATACGATGTTGGTTCTCCACCACTGCCGTTGACATGAGTTGAGAACTCCACCCACGGGGTCTTGGCTGGCTCTCTCCCGTCTATCTTCACCGGACTGTTTTCTGCTCCCTCTGTTTACTATATATCTCTTGTCCGATACAAACCCCCCGCAATTGTGAGACACCAGGTAGATTCTGGATTCTAAATTCCCCGAAGGTCCGTCAACCCCAATGATCCTGCTACAATCGACCACAGCGTGATTGGTTTCCGGCTGCACGACTAACTTCAATAGCAGTCTGCCAAATCGGATTCCAGCCATGAAGGTACTGCAGTGCGTCTCAATCCTCGGCCTCGGCCTTTTCGGCCTTGTCTCTGCGACCTCCAAGGACTCCATCAAGTCGCGCGACATCCCATTTGACCTGAATGGCTCTAAATTTGTTTACCCCTGGCCCGTGAAGCTCTATCAATTCGAGACGCAAAGGAAGCAGAGGCTCGAGATGGCCTTCATGGACGTTGCGCCAACTGGCACACCTAATGGCAAGACCGCCGTGCTCCTGCATGGCAAAAACTTCTGTGGCCCAACTTGGAAGGAGACCGCGGACAAGCTTACTGCAGCTGGCTACCGCGTTATCCTCCCCGACCAGATAGGCTTCTGCAAATCATCCAAGCCAAAAACGTACCAGTTCAGTCTCCAGCAGTTTGCAATGAACACATTGGGTCTGCTGGATGTCCTCGGCATCGAGAAGGTCACTCTTATTGGCCATTCCATGGGCGGCATGCTCGCCACACGCTTTTCCCTGATGTATCCTAGCAACGTGACTGAGTTGGTTCTGACAAACCCTATTGGGTTGGAGGACTGGAAAGCCCTTGGCGTGCCATATATCAACACTGATGTCTCTTGGGCCTCGGAACAAGCGAGCACCTACAACTCTATCCGTGGCTATGAGCAAGCCACTTACTATGTTGGAACCTGGGCTCCGGCCTACGATACCTGGGTGAACATGCTTGTCGGCATTTACAATGGATCGAAAGCCATTGATTACGCCTGGAACCAGGCTCTTGTTGTGGACATGGTCCTCACACAGCCCGTCGTCTATGAGTTCCATCTCTTAAAGCCAAAAACGCTATTGCTCATTGGTGCCAAGGATAATACTGCCATTGGAGCTCAATGGTCCCCCCCTGAAGTCCAGGCGGTATTGGGCCATTATGATGTTCTTGGTCCTCAGGTTGCTGCGATGATTCCTAACGGAGTATTATTTGAGTTTCCTGACCTTGGTCACGCGCCACAGATTCAAGCTCCAGATAGGTATCACGATGCACTCCTAGGGTGGCTTAAAACCGCATAAGGGGTCCCTATCATGAATGAGCCTGACGTCGTTGACGTATTAGATGTTTATAGTGTACATAAAGCAGATAACTTGCTTCGTCAATTTAGACAGTCTCCTTTATCGGGAACAGAACGCACACCATCCACGTTGTCCCTAACGTTTCATTACTGCAAACCGCTTTACTACAGTTTACTGCGACTAATTTTTCCGCGAAGGTATCCCTACATTTCACAGTGCCCTATATTTCACAGTGCCCTACATTTCACAGTGTTCAAAAAATTCTTTGTCGATGGGATTTACCCGAACTCGTTCATGGCTCCAGCTTCGGGGCTTGGAAACTGCCTTGCCGTATAGTGCAGGTAATCAAAGTTTGGGCTAACTACAGGGGTTCCGACCTGTCACATTTCAAGCTGAAGCTTAATACCTACCTTATTGATATTATGGTGAGGCTGATGATCACATTTCTTTGTTTCTGATGACATGCAACCCATCCAAAAAGCTGGCATGGGATACTCCCACGCTCAGCCCCACTATCAGTTCACATAGTGGTGATAAAATGTTCAGTATAGGGCAAGGATACGCTTGGCCGCACCCTGTCAACAAGTTTTGGCAGGGGCCACACCGAGCGATATTTAGATATCAAGATGCCAAGCTTGGTCAAGACGTTGTAGTAACAGTTACTCATAAGACTCTCATTCACCCAAACGTCACACCTTGAACCATCGTATTGAGATAACTTCAGATAAATAATGTAAACTTTCAGCTGCTTGAAGAGTTTTGCTCTTTCCACTATAATCCGAACGGTAAAATCCCAAATTCCCTCACATATATAGGGACGGGAACTTAAAGTAAGGCTGAAATGCTTGGTGCGTCGCATTGTGGTGGCAGTGCAAAACGGCCAAGCCTGGCCGGCGGGCAGTCTCGAAGAGCCTCACCAAGACTGAATCTCCAGGGTGCTGGGGGACCATCAGTCAAAAATTATTATATACTCGCCCGCTGACCTGACTAGAGGCATACATACAGTCATGGACCATTATATTCAGTTGTTCTAACATACACGATGTGGATCCTCCGCTATATTCTCATTCTAGCGCTCACAGGTGCGGGCCAGACCGCACCAAGCCTACTGGCCCCTGGAAATCCAGCCCTGTACCCTGAAACCCAATCAGAGCTTCTCAGGCGGGAGGGTGCTTCTACAGCAGCTGATACGAACAGTAGCCAAGTGTCACAGAACTTCTGGAAATTGTCGAGAAAAACTGAAGATATCGAAGCGTTTCGCAAACTCCACAACCTTACCCTCGTCGAGAGTACACCCCAAGATGCTGCTTTTATGCCCAGCTGGCCGCAGGCGCTGGTGCAGTACATCTTGATAAACCCGCCGATTAATTGTTTCAGCTCTTCATCGCATGAGATCAACGGCCAGGTCGTTTCCAGTTTCACGATCACCCCGTTTAACATCCTACAACTACTTTTATCGCCCTTCCTATTTGTTGCGTGGGTTGTAGCATTTGGCATGACACAAGCAAGCTTCAAAACCGGCGGATGGATGTCCGTACTCGGCTGGGCCATGTGGTTCGACCTCTCACAATTCTATTCCGTATTCGCGGCGGTTCCTCTCATCTTCCAATATCCCGCCTCGCTGGCCCTGGTCATTCAGCGCTGGCACTCCGATCTTGGACGGGTAGCATACGAGGTCACAAATCTCAATGGGTGTACCCCTTACCAAGGCCTCGACTATCTGCAGCAGGGGGCACGGTTTAGTCAGTTCCGGATCCTCCAGACGGTGACATTTTCCATCTCAACTCTCTTCGGCATCATGTCTCTTGGAAATCCATCGCAGATGGCTCCTGCGATAGCACTTCCGGCGTTAGCAGAGCTGATAATGACGGTCATTGTTGCGACGAAGGGGACGCCCATGGTGGTATCCGGGAATTGTCTGTTGGTGGAGCTGAATCCGAATAAGGGGTTTTTGGATTCGCCAATCAGCACCAGATGGAAAGCGTTTGCATCTTTCATGGGATTTTAAGGGATGTTATGTTGGATTGTCGTTCGTATGTGCTTTGTGGGGGGTTGTGGGATGTCGTGGGATGTAAATTATGAACAGTTATTGTTATTTTATCGATGTATCACAAAAGGTCCGCGATACAAGAATAAGCGTTACCGGCTTGTATTCTAGTATTGTATAATTTGCTATGCCGCATATCTATTTTATATCAGAACTCCAAGATCTGACATTATGCACTAGATTTTCAGGAATTGCTTATTGCACGTCTGTTGCGCCGTCATGTGGCTGCTATTCATCCCTGTCTGTAGGAGGCATCGGAATGTGATAGGATTCATGTTGCCATTGGCCAACCGAGGATTCCATGGCGATCATAATGGGACCTCTTCTATAAGCAAAGTCACAAAAAATCCAGTGAGTGCGAACCCAAAGTTTAGATCTAGAAACACACTGTATTAGCTTCGTTGCGCTAAGTTTGGAAGGCCATCCATTATACATACAATGGGACTTTTGTAAGCTCTCTGTGTAGACACTGACCACGATGCTCTTGACATCTCCTTCGAGTGATTGGATGTAATCAATGCTTGACACCGCTTTTTTAATGACCTGCTCATAGTAATTGTCAGTTTTTACCCAAATTTATATTAACCCTTGCATCCGCCAAGGATAAGTATGGGGAAGCAGCATACCAAAGCCCTATCCGGAATATCACCTAACCGCGTCTCTAGGCCATTCCTTAGGCCACTCTTAATAACCGCACCGACGGATGCCATACCAACAGCCATGCCGGCGTTGGCACTTAGAAAAAACGTCGAGGCAGCCATGGCTATCTCGTCGCGCTCAATTGTCGCCGTGAGGGCGACGAAGGCAGCTGAGTTAAGAAGCCCACTGCCAAAACCTCTTTGCAACCCGTTAGCATCGGATAGCAATCAATAGACGGGGTGCTTACCCAGGCACAACGTAAAGCGACTCTAGCCAGTTAGTATGGCCATGCCAGCGGAGAATAAGGAGAAGATACGACAGAGATGCGCAGATTGAGGCGGTTGATAGGATAGCCTTATAACGTCCAGTCCTAAAATGCAAATATATACGTTAGCAGCGGCTCATACTCATTGAGTTAACTGGATATGAGGCACTTTTTAATTAGGTAGCCCGAAAGGAGCCCTGCCACCGCAACACCTGTCACTGCCGGAAATAGATGCGCTCCAGCAACTGCGGTCGATGCGTCCTGCGTCACTTGGAAATATAGAGGGACTGTATACATCATCTGCCGTGGTGCTAATATTAGTGTCCTGTTACAAGAAAAGGGGGTCGCTGGGGCACGTACGCCTAGTTGTGCAGCCATCTGTAGAAACACGAGTATGTCTGCGGTAATGATGTGTCGAGAGCGCAGGAGATGAAGCGGGAATATAGGTTCTTTTGCCCAATTGTTCTCAACAAAGACGAAGAAAACCCCCATCGTGATGGATGATCCAAATAGGCCTAGAACAAAAGGATGCGTCCAAGGTATTGTTTCACCTGTAATCTCGAGTGGTAGAAGGAAGAACAAAATCGTAGCCGCTAGCAAGAAGGCGCCAGTAAAATCAATTCGTGCAAGCTTGCTGCCTTCCTTCACACCTCCTGTCTGTGGTGCAGTTTGCTTGGGCACAAGGAGATAAGTTGATATGATTGCAAGCAGCGTGAGAGGACATTGTCCAAGGAATGACCTAGAGGTTGTCAGATCAAATATATCTGCGATTAAAAGGGGGCATACCATCGCCACCCAATGGTATCTGCCAGGTAGCCACCAACTGGTCCACCAAGTGAACGACCAGTTGTGGCTACAATATTCACGTAGCTTCTCCAAGACCCAACATCTCTCGGGGGTACCAAATCTTTTGAGGGGTCAGTATAATAACAACATGCGATATAGACACTCACCTGTGATCAAAATATTTACCAATGAGTCCATACCAGCTCCACCAACCCCAGAAACAATTCTTCCAGCTACTACAACTGGCAAGGACTGACCCACGGCGCTGGATTTTGGTATTAGTATCGTGATTGCTAACCAAAGAGAAATTATGGCGCATCTCAGTAACTCACCAAATTGCGCTGGAGTTTTATGTTAGCTTTTTCACATAATGCAGCAAAAATGCAACTTACCAGCCAATTCCAAAAATACTATACGCGATCAAGATCATAGTCCTACGGCCATATATATCGCTGAGCTTAATGTACTATAAATACCGAGCCAATTAACTTTCCGCGCATCCATATACGTGACAAGATCGTTCAGCATCACTTACAAGGGGTTGTGCCGCACACAACGTCAGCACATAACTCGTCACCAACCAGCTCGCATTCTCAAGATCGTTAAATTCGGATGCAATCCAGCCATTGGTTGCCAAAAGCAGTGATCCATCGGCATTGGCAATGAAAACCCCTGGACATCGAGGTCAGCCAACCCATCATGTGACGAGAATTATCACAACTTGACGAACCGATTAATAAAGCTGTGATGATAACGGTTATTGACCGATTCGTCGCCTTTGGGGCGTATTCATCGGCAGCATTCTCGACTTCGCCTTCGGCGTCTGTGCCACTGGAAGTCCCACAAATAACAGTCGACTGTGGCGGTTTCGGGGAAAGCAGTGGTGACTCCTCGTCATCTTGCACGAAGCCGATTTTGGAATCCGTGCCGATCCCCATATCTATTTTTATTTTTGTAGGTTCGTGCTCAATGATTTCTTTTGAACCCTTAGAACAAGTATGATGGTCGTTATAAACCCGTGGGGGAATATATAATGTCCAATGATTACACTTGGGAAAGATGATCCTTCGAAAAGAAAATCTGCCCTATTCTGAGTGGGTTAACGTGGGAGTATAGTCAACTTTATTTCATTACTAAGTCATCATAATCCATCTGCATGCCATGTTCCGGGAGCAAAACGCGCCGCCATGCGCGTTGGAGTGGGTAATCACGTAATTTCGTGAAGGATCACGAGAGCACGGAGTTCCTTAATGCCGTTCGAAATCGACAAGAACATCATAGTCCGTTATCGGTTAATGCCACTAGTTATGGGTTTCTAAATATGCATTGGGGTTCGTTTATATAAAGTTTTAATGAAAAAGGCCAGGCCAGCCTATTTGATAGCTATTTTTGAGTGCCTCCGAGATATCCGCTCCATTGAGACATGGTTATTTGAAAACTACAGATGAACTCCGATAAAAAATATCCCTTTGAAAGGATACAAAAATATATATAATTCCGGGCCCAGTTTATATGAATAGCTCCTCCTGCCTCGAGCAAATTCCCATTTAGATATTTACCGTATACTATAGCAACTAAATGGCAAATAAACTATTCACCCGCCCAAACACAATTTATTCTCCTCCAGAACCGACCTCAAGTCCACTGATCCCACGACAGTCCATCCCTGAAGATAAGACCGTCTTGATCAAACTGCGGGCCTTCGGCACTAATAATATAGCCAGGCTCACAGCTAGTGAAACTGACCCTCGTCTGCTCGATCTCGTAGAAATTGTCAAAACTCCTAGACAATGCGTCCTGGAGCGTATGTACGTCCCCTTCGGGATGCAGCGTCTCCCACGGCTTTACGCAAACCGCACCCTTGCATGACTTTAGCACCAACAGCAGCGTGTCGAGTCGGGCGACTACTTTGGGGACTGGGTAGCCTAGTAGTGTAAGAGGCTTTTCGGATGGATTGGGGCCATCCTCCTTAAGAAGAAGGTTGTGGAGTTGTCCAGGGTCGTCCTAAAATAATTAGGTTAGCGACAAACTCTGTATCACCAGTGTAACGTTCCACTACATGACCACATACATTTAGGTTGTAGAGCTCATGCTCATTGCTACACCAGGTAGAATAATAAAGGTTATAACCTTCCCCATAAAGCCTAATGGATTTATAAGTGTTATTCCTTGGACCAACCAGGCCTAGCAAGACGTCAGTCATCAGGTACATTTGAAGGGAATATAAAACGTGACTTACCACTGTCGTAAATGCCTTCACTCCCCGCAAGACCCCAATACTCAACGCCAACATGCTCCCGTCTTGTCCCTGAGTTCTTCGCCTGGGTAATGGCCTCCTTCGTTAGTGGGATGGGGGTTCCGTCAAAATCGTCTCTGAGCGGTATTCCCAAGAGCTCAAAGAATGTTGGTGCAAGATCAGTGTGAGTAGACACAACATCCGTGGTCAAATTGGCAGCTATGCCAGGTCCGCGAATAATGAGTGGGACGTTGATGTCCTCTTCATAACCACAGGTCTTACCGGGCTGCAAGCGATGCTGCCCAATATGAAATCCATTATCGCTGCTGTATACGATATAAGTGTCCTCCAGTATGCCATGCTCCTCGAGCTTAGCAATGACTCCTTCCACCAATTCGTCCACTGCTTGGAGAGCTCGGAGGCGCGATCGATAAAAGTGATCATTATACTCCAGATTTGTCTCATTTAGCTGGCTCAACTCACGGATCCAATTGGCCCCCGATGGCTTCAGAAGACAGTTAGAAAACCCATATAATAACTTCTCAACGAGTGTCAAAGGGTCGATTACATACCGAATCGGGATTGAAGTTTGCTGTGCGAGGTACTTTCACATCCTTGAATAAGTTCTCATGCCTCTTCGCTGGAATCGGCGCCTCAAAAACTATCCCGCCAGAAGGAGGAGTCACGAGGTCCTGTACATTGATATTGGAATGGGGTCCAATTGGCGCGAGAGTGAGGAAAAAAGGCTTGTCGGCCTCGACGGCCTCGTTCAAGAGCGCATATGCCTTTTGGGTGAGAACATCGGTGGAATACTCTCCTTTGTGGCTCACGGGTGGTAATTTGTTCCGCTGGAAAACGCTGTTCATATAATCATAGGTATGCGGGTCAAGAAAGAATTCCTTTGATAATTAGTCTTGGCAGTGTAGGAGTAAGCAACGGTACAGTACCGTTCCTGTAAATCCAGCGGGATAGGGATCGTAATAATTATATATCGTGTGCGCATTAAAGAGCTTGCCGGTATAATATGTGTTATAGCCGGCTTGCTGCAGCCAAACGGGGAGATAATTCTCATTGAACCCCTGAGAAACGAATTTTGGATAGCCGCCTAGTAAGGAGAGTAAGCTTTGCAGTTTTTTTATGTGGTACATTTTTATTACCATATGGAGGAGACACATCAGTAACATTTGTGTTATGCGCAGCCTTTCCAGTCCAGAGCGTCACTCTCGACGGGCAGCATATAGCTGTGGTGCAATAATGCTTAGTGAATTGTGTCCCTTTTTCAATCAGATGCTTGCGGACGAGAGGCATGTATCCCAACGAATCAAGATGCACATCTTGGTCATCTGTTAAGATAAAAACCACGTTTGGGCGGCGGGTTTCACGGCCTGGCAGAGGGACGTCATTTATGGCTTTCTGGTTCGGCGTGGCTGTCGCGTTTACGACAGCGGCCGCTAACAAAGCGGCAGATAAGAAACCCTGTCTCATATTTCTGGTAACTGCCAAATTGGACTGTTTAGTTCGTCGTCAATTGGTATTCGACATTAATATCATCAAAGATGGATATCGAAAGCCATAAGGGAAGTGCTGCGCACAAGCCGATGACGGCAAGAGGAGCAAATATGTCGCCATTGCTATTTCTTATTTTCCAGGATAGCTCGCCCCGCCTCAAGATCCTTACACGTAGCTTTGATCAAATATACTGCGGATGTAACAGTAAAGTAGTGAAGCTCTGTCCGGACTGCTTCTCATTTTCCCCCACGGAATCGCGGCATGTCGGCGTTCAGAAGTCCGTTCCACAGATTTGTGATTTATGATCAGCATGGCGTGCGCGTGTTACCCCACCATATACTCACGGACATTATCACGGACAACATAACTCCCGACTTAACCACCTTACCGCCCTCCAATTGCTCTCCGGGAACTGTTTAACTTTATTAGTGCCTCCCAGCGAAGTGTCGAACATGGTCGTGCTGAACGTGGCTATTCCGATTCCAGGAACGGACCGAAGCGCTTGGGACCTCGAGTCGATTTTGATGTCATACTCATAATCCGGGGTCATAGCCCAGCCTAACTTATGAGCAAGGTTCCGGACTCAAGCTTATAAGTCCGGAGAAAATTGTGGCAGCTAAGACTCACCATCCATACCTCTATTTCCAGTGTCCTGCCATATCCAGCACACAAAAATTGGAGTTTTTGGATCTGCCGACCTATCTAGAACAACTTATCTCCCAAATTCTCTTGCGCAGAAGGTTGGTCTTTTGGATAGAGTTTTATCGTTTTCATCACAAACTGCCTGTGCTCTTCTGGGGTTTCTTGGCTGCTGTGACGTGGGGTGGAGCGGCTTGGTCGCCTCGGCAACGTTGTTTTGCATCGTTCATGCTATGATAGCGAGTCTCGTCGAGTCTGTAGCCTGCCCGTGTAATCCAGTAAATGAGCCAAATCACGTATGGTATGTAACAGGAATTTGAAGTCGTACTCCTTGTGGTCTACGGATTATTTCCCTTGAAAATCAATCCCCTAACAAGAGGTTAATAAGCAGTAGAGTCGCTGATTTAGACCTCAGTCGGTGAAGAGAATTTACAGCCTGTCATTGCATCAAAGGACTTGCTTGATATCATTCATAGGACGTGCTCCAGCTCCTTCCTGAATTTTCTGGCTGGCTGCATACTGAAAATAGGTGTTCCGACGGGGCCTCCATCTCAAACATACGACGAACCCATACGAACCTCCCAAAAGCCGCGCCAGTTGAACGTACTCCAACTAAACTCTAGTTAGCCAATAATTTGTAAGGGAGCCACTTGACAAGGCCAAGAAACGAAAGAACCAATACCAGTAACACAGTCTAAACCGTTCCAAATCCCAAGAACACCAGCAAAGCCAGAATCTACACCATGATTCTCAGCGGCCTCGAAATCGTCACCCGCCATCTGGTGCGCAACCTGCGGCACGTCGCCCAGCAGCAACAGCCATGTGGAGTTGACCTTACTCTGTGTCAGGTTTCCAAATGGACCTCGGCGGCTACAATTGACTTCGATAATACGAAGCGTCAGGCGGCCCAGGTTTCTAAATTACCTTTCGACAGCACAAGCGACACAATTACACTTCAACCAGGCGCCTACTTGATCGATTTTAATGAAACGGTTCAAATTCCACGAAACTGCATGGCGAGTGTTTTTCCCAGGTCGTCGCTATGGCGGTCTGGTATAGGAATTAGTGCTGGAGTGGTTGATGCTGGGTATGAAGGTGCTATGGGAGCTTTGATGGAAGTGAAGAATCCCAACGGAGTTATTCTTTACAAAGATGCCAAGCTCGCACAGATCGTATTTGAAGAAATGGGGGAATCAGTTGAGGGATACAGGGGTATTTATCAGTCCTCAACGAGTAGTGTTGGACTCGACGGAGCCAAAAAGGCGTAATGCTCTGTGGATACGGCGGCTGCCAAAGGTTGGGGTAGTAAACAATTAGGTGAAGCTCATAGTAAATTAATAGCCTCGTCCAGTACCGCTCCAACTGAGACTATCATTTAAATATTGAAACTCGGCCATTACCAAGATAAGCAGCCTTCATTAATTCCCTCGACTATGCTACCACTTAGGCTCCATTTGAAGTAGATCATTGACCCGAGCCCAGTCACTGGATCCAACTCTAACCTGACAGCACCTTGGGACCGCGATGAAGGTTCCCTTGTGGTCATCTGGGTTGATAACGACCTTCAGATACCTCTCATTTGATTCCTGGTCCACTGGATCCACGATGTTTATTTGAAGGACCTCGGGATTTTTGTCAGTCGATGGCACGAGGTGGTCGAAGGTTGCTTCAAAGCTCGCTTCATCACTGGAAATAGTGCATTAGTATCTCGTCCGACGATATATCCGTATTTCCATATGCACCTTATAAACCATGGTGGGGGTACGGTAATTTGACGTACGTAGTATGAGAGAAGCCCTTCCGAATAAGATAGCCAGCCTGTTGAAATACCAAGTCGTCGCTGCGAGACTCATCCGGCTCGCGGCCGTAGATTACGGAGAAAGTCAGCTTTGAGAGGTGTGTTCCGGCTTCGTTAATAGAGGACCTGTCGGTGAGAAATCCCGACGGCCATTTGACACCAGGGCAGATCTGTTCGATCGCGTACAAGGGTCCCAAAACGCAGACTCGCAGTGGCTTATCGTCAGGAGGTGGGTGATTCGGATGAGGGGGCTGTTCAGCACATACTGAGACGGAAGTTAACGTAGAGGTCATGATTATTGGTGTTGAAGATAAAAAGGTGCCAGATTAACCAGATCAGCCAGGTCCGGTGTTAGGCACCTGTCGTGATAAGCTTCGGAATTACCAAAGGGGTGGAAAGAGTTCTCATTGGTCTGGCCGTGTCTCCGCACATGCTACAACATGAGAAATGGAGATGTACAATGTCTCAAAAACATATTTGGGTTTTACGTTCAACTAGAGTCCATACATCGGTGAAAATACAGTATTCACGGAAAATAATAACAATGAAATTAAGGAAGTTGTAACGTTTATACTTCCCACGGCAGTTGCCTATAAGTATTTTTGATATAAATTACAGTGTAAAAATACCTGGCCTTACTTTATTCCGTTGGCGCATGTCACGTCGTTCAACTATGGGGGTTCCGGCCGTTTGGATGCACTAATGGAGTTATGAGAAGCTGTCTTATTGGTGGGAAATGGAAACACCTACCAAACCCCGCAAACTCAGGAATAAAGTTCTCCATTCTGCCGAGATATGAGTTAATCTAGCTCTCCTGTGTGTTTATCATAAGAACCTACATTTCACGATTTGATCAACATGCATTTCATGATCCCATCTCGACTGAATTGGCAATTATATGACCCTTGAATTGTTCCGTACGATGTTTCTACAGAGGTTATTAATCTTCGTTTTTGCTAGTTCTATTTGTAGCGTGTCAGCGGAGCCAGTGGTCCACTCTCGCGCCGGTATTTATCATGGTCGTCACCTGCCAGACTTCAACCAAGACGCATTTCTAGGAATAAAATTTGCCCCAGAGCCGGTCCGATTTACGCCCTCTGTGCTCAGTCACGACTCGCCAAGCACTCATTTTAACGCCAGCAATTATGGCATTGACTGCTACGGGATTGGATCAGACACTGACCAATTGGTTTCCCGCGGTTTCACCACCCTGGGGGAAGATTGCTTGAACTTAAACATTGTGAAGCCAGCTGGCGAAACCAAAGGGCTGCCTGTCCTTCTATGGATTTATGGTGGCGGTTGGGTGCAGGGTGCAACAAGTGATCCAAGGTAATATTAATTCTAATATTTAACCGTTATATTAATATTTATGTATAACCACAATTTTCTGACCAAATTACAGGTATAACTTGAGTTACGTCGTAGAGCAATCTGTTCTCAGCAACAAACCAGTCATTGGGGTCTCCATAAACTATCGCTTGGCTGCCTTTGGCTTCCTGTATAGCAAAGAGATAGCAGCAAGCCACAATGAAAACCTTGGGCTAAGAGATCAGCGCGTTGCACTAAAGTGGATAAACCGACACATTTCTTCTTTTGGAGGAGACCCGGATAAAGTCACCATATGGGGAGAATCCGCTGGCGCCTACTCTGTCGGAGATCATATCAATGCCTACAATGGTAACAACGGAGGGCTGTTCCGAGCTGCAATCTTGGAAAGCGGCGGGTCTGTTGGACCACCTTTGAATGGAACTGCATGGTATCAGCCTATGTACGACAAGCTTGCCGCTGCTACGGGATGCGGAAATCAAACTGATTCCCTCTCATGCCTCCGCAAAGTACCGATTGAAACCATAGGCCCACTCGCATACCAAGGGCTCGAATGGTTCCATGCGCTTGATGGCACGTTTATTCCACGATTCGGCCAAGAGTCGTTGGTGACAGGACGATTCGCAAAAATCCCTATAATTGTGGGGACAAACACTGATGAGGGTTTCGGCGTCAACGGGGTTAATACTGATTCGGATGCTATCTGGCAGCTTACTCACTCCAAGCGCTACGTTCTAACGGAGCCCGAAGCCCAGGAGATTTTGAAACGCTATCCCAATGATCCCGTAGTCGGATCTCCATATGGATGGGGGAACCGGACCTGGCCGGAATATGGCCTTCAATTCAAGCGTTTCCAAAGCATGGCTACGGATATAACAATGTTTGCTCCACGAAGGTTGTTGGCACAGCAAATGAGCAAGTTCAAGTCCAATGTATATTCATACAGATGGGATGCGCCCAAGTATAATACGACAACTTCAATTGGTATCAACCATTTCTCCGAGGTAACGTAGATCCTGAGATAAATTGTATAATGGACACTTACCAAATATGTAGATTCCCTTTGTATTCGGGAACCCAGAGCAGGATCTCACTCCACTTGGCAATAGCACAGAGAATATTGAGTTATCTCGCTTGGTGATGAGGATGTGGACCTCCTTTGCACACGATCTCGATCCCAATGGACACGGTGGTGAGTCTATGAATGAAGATCTTCATGTCTCCTATAGTAATGGCGTATGAGCTAATACATATGTCGTAATTTAGTTCCCAATATTGCTAAATGGCCCAAATATAGCAAAGTCCCGCAAAACTTTGTATTTCGGAAAGATAAAAGTTATGTGGAAGCAGACACAGATCGCGAGGATGGAGTCGAGTATATAAATACGATAGCAAGGTAGAGAAGCAGATCACAAGATGGTTCAGAGAGGGGAGGAGGTTGTTAAGTAGATAAATTTATCCGGCTTAACGCGGTTTGGCCATCAGATCAGGCCCATTTTCATATGGAATGGCTGATAAAAATCAACTGCATTAGTTTATGCCGCAGAATCTACAGTGATCAGTACAGAAATATCCTTTTACTCACCTTTCCGAACAGCCCCAAAATAGTTAGCTCCCCAAAGCTTTGTATCTCGAGCAAATCGAGCAAATCCCATACCGATGTTCCATCCGAGTCCTCGGCATCAATATGCACTTATCTTTAAGCAATGTCGCAATATTCTCGATACTTCTATGACAAGCAGCATGATGAATTATTCTTCATCCATTGATATCTCTTCACAAAACATCCGTATCCCATCTACTCAACAGAAGACCTAACATTGCTGGATTCCGATGTATGACATGTAAAACAAGTGCCACCACTCACCGGCCGGATAGCCTTTGCATTTGCATCCGCTCCTTTATCAAGCAACAATTTTGCTGTCTTCAGTTTCCCGTTCCACACCACGTATATCAAGGCCGGCTATTTGATCGTAGATCCACCGGATCTTTCAAGTCACATATATGGAAAGAACGATTACAAAGCAAAGCTTCAGTCGCAGCTTCCTTTGAATCTTAAAGTTTCTTGATATGGAAGGTACGATTACCAAGCAAATCTTGGTCGTAACTTCCTCAGGGCGTTCAAGTTTTTGGTATAGAAAGAACGATTATAAAGCAAGATCTCAGTCGCTACTTCCTCCGACCTTTTAAGCCCTTGATATGGAAGGAGCCATCATCAAGTAAATCCTCGGTCGCTACTTCCCCATAGTTTCCAAGGTCTCGAAGCACCTGACCAATGGCAATCACAGCTAGACCACTCCATACATGAGCGATAGCCGGTGCAGGATGCACGGATTGACAAAGAACGCGAAGAAGAATGTGAAGATAGTGAAGATCACTCATTCAACAATATATGCATTATAATTATCGTTGCGGGGTGGCGCCGTCGATCAGATTGGCGAGTGCGTCAGTGGCGCCGCGCCATGGTCTCAAATCGCCCCGTCTAAACCGCTCAAACTCGCCCCTATCAGCGTGCTCTGGTACTGGGGAATATTTGAATTCTAGTCTTCAGCCCTCTCATTCAACAATATATGCATTATAATTATCGTTGCGGGGTGGCGCCGTCGATCAGATTGGGCTCATGGAACAACTTACCATTGAGTTATGCCGTCTTACAGCTCAACTTCTGTTGGCGGGGTAATGCATGGGGGGACTATATACATCCCAAACAATTAGAGCAATACGTGGCTTAGATAAGTATAAAAATCTAAATGAGTACGTAAGGCTCCGTACTTGCATACCTATGCAAGTACGGAGCCTTACGTACAGTTAGGTAACTGGTCAATTTTTTCCCCCGCACCTTGTGCCTGTCTGGCGCTTCGCTTCCCCCACACTTTATTGAGTCGGTGTGTTCCTTTACCCGGATCTTACGCATCGACTTTTCCGGCTTTCTCGGGCTTTCTCGGGCCAGTGAACGATAAGGATCCGCCCACGGGCCAAGGCATAGTTGTAGAACTGAAGAGTTGAGACTAATTTGGTATTTAGCACTTGGGACTTTCTAAAAGCTAATAACTGCTATATAAATGGCTATTATACTTCGAGCGCGTGCTCTATTGGTAAGTTAATGCCTATTGTTAGTCTTGCTGGAGGACCGTTACTAATTAGACATGTTATTGTAGCTAATCTTGGCCCTTGCTAAACTGTCTATCAAATCCGCAGGATACGTAGTATGGGCGTCGAGCAAATATTATGAGTAGCTATCAGACGTTTCGTTGGAAAATGTAGTGTGGAAAGTCGATACTGTAGCTACAGGAGTAGATAACTGTGGAATCCCATTATTTTCACATTGAATGGCCCAAAATAATCGTGAATCTGTGCAAACTGTATTAAACATAACTAAGACGTCATTAAAAGTACTACAGGGTAGCATTCTCAAGTATAAAACAGAGTAGGAATCGGACGAGCCTCACTTCCGGAGTCTGGAAAGGTGATTGTGCGGCTGGGCCGGATGTGAGAACTCCACGCAAGCCTCTAGAGGCGTCAACCAATTAGATTTATTGATTCAGTGCTCTAAACGGCTCGAATTATCGAAGTATTGAAGTTTGGAATGCGTCCAATGTACAATTGGACCATGCATCAATGTCCCTCTGGGGCGCGGCTCGGTGATTTCCACGGCTGGTTCGCTGCGACTTCAGCTGGGACAAAACTTCGCAGCCTCTTCAACTATCGAATTTATCACAGCTACACCATTCAATTTGTATAACCGCGCATTTTAACTGTAATTATAAGTAACGCCACACAAATAAATCCGAGGTTCCATGGGGTCGAGGTTCCATAGGGGTCTAGATTTTACTTACTTCCAGCGCTGCGCTGCATATGTAGTACGTAAAGCTTGTATGCGTGTCTCACGCTCGTTGGAAAGCTGTAGAACTTTTCGCCTCGTGGAAAGTAATGTACTCGAGCCGTGTATTGTCACACTGCCTGCCAGCTTATCACATAATCACATATTGGTTGCAGAAGAATATTTGATATTTCGGCAAATAAAGTACAACAGCCGCAGATCGAAGCTTCTATTTGTGTGCGTGACAGCTTATAATACTACGCTAATAATAACTCTAAGCCGATAAAGTGACAGTTTGCGACCCGTGGGTTTGAATGCGGATGAAGATTCCCCGGATATGGGGGTCTAAGACATAAGTCAACCCCGTCTGCGTCTGACTGTGAGACAACCCCGTATTAAGCAGCGCAGCGCATGCAGCTATCCGATTTGTGATAAGGGGAGCAAAACGAATTATTCCGATGCGTGTTTGTGCTGCAGTGCGTTTTCTGGCTTATTTGAAAGGCATAATTAAGCGGGCAAAAAAAATAAACCCTACCATTGCCTTGCATACTGATCTATTTTCAATAATAATATAGAAGGTGCATTCAATATATGCTATGCATCGGTGACTATTGTCTTGGCGGCATACGGCTTCGTATTCGTTGGCTAGGCCGCCAAGCTGCGGCTGACACCGGCCGTCACCATCACCACCACGTCACTGGATGAAGAATTTATAGGCGGGAGACAGGGAATAGGGAAGGAGGGTAAATACGAGGTATAGTGTACTATACGTACTAATCTATAAGTAATGGCAGCAGCTATAAGTAATCGCAGTTGGCAGTTTTTGTTTGACTAGTATTCTGTTGTCTGTAAAGCTCACTATTGCCATTTTACGGCCTACATTCGTTATTGCCAAACCGCAATTATGCCTCGCCCATCATCTAGCCTCCTCCTTGCTCTGCTCGGATCTGTGGCCAGCACGATAGGATGTACAATTCCCACCGAGCCGCTACCTAACACCATCCTGGAGAAGTTCAGCATTGTTGTCCAGAACCCGGCCATTGCCACAGTCCACAACAAGGTCATGAGATTCAGGGCCAATGGCGATGATGAGCATCTAGTCCTGCCTCCTGCAGGTGTTGAGACCAACGACGTGTTATATCTTCAAGATGGCCGTCTCATATACAACGAGATCCACGCTGTAATCGATCTCGAGGTAGGATTCCCATAGCTATCCCTGGACGCCGCGGAGACCAGCAATGTTAAAGTTGAAGCTGACCCAGCTAGTATGACGATCGCGATGACACGACCAAGATGTTCATGACGGCCCGGGAATACCACCCAACTGCTCTCTTCAAGGCCGTGTATGCCTGCGATCCGGACACCGACGATCTGCAGATCAAGCTGCAACTCGTGTCTCGCCAAACCGATCCGCCTGTTCTAGGCGGGCAGCTCGGCATCCGAGACGCCGTAGGAACCTTAGAGTTCCGATACTCGCCTCCTGGAAACACCCGTAAGCTGCTCCTAACCTTGTCTTTGCCCCGCAGGAGCAATCTAAGGGCCCCTGGGATAAGAGCGCAGAGCGCATGTGTTATTCTTGCTGACACCCATGTCCGCCTTACTTAGTGCTTACCAGCGAATTCATGCCGATCGATATGGTGATTTTTCGTAACGGCATCAGCCCCACTGGTACCGCCACACCCCCCACCTCGACCGCCGCGCCCCCCAGTTCAACTGTGATTCCCACAACCACCACCGTAGTAGTACCACCAACAAGCACCACCGCACCACCAACAAACACTGGGGTTCCTACAACCCCAACCAGCCCAGCAAAGGTCGGTGATTATGATTTCGTATATTGCTGGGCCGAGCCAGCTGCGGGACGAGCATTGGGGGCCAAATCCACGGCAGCCGACGACATGACTCTGGAGAAATGTGCCGCATTCTGTGCTGCCTACCCATACTTCGGCACCGAGTGGAGCAGAGAGTGTTGGTGCGGCGATGAGCCAGTTACAGGATCTGAATTGGCTCCATTGACGGAGTGCGACTACGCCTGCACTGGCGACGCAACACAGGCATGCGGTGGCTCGCGACGTCTGTCACTCTACCACAATGCGGCCCTAACCGGTCCACAGCAGCCCGAGACCGTCGGTAACTACGAGTTCCAGGCCTGTGTCACTGACAGTCAGGGACTGCGTACTTTGTCGGAGGATATGCTCAGGACCGATGACTTGACGCTGGAGACGTGCGCTACTTTCTGTGGTGGTTACACGTACTTTGGTACTGAGTGGAGTACTGAGTGCTGGTGTGGAAACACCCTCGCTGCGGGCGCCACGACGGTTGATGCTAGCCAGTGCAGCATGACTTGCAGCGGAAATGGCAACCAGCTCTGTGGAAATGGAGATCGATTGAGCGTTTACAAACAGGCGGCTTAGGGCGTCCATGGTGGAAGCCCAGCTCGCTAGCTGCTCAGGTTAAACAGCAATATCTCGCGTCCAAATATGGAATTGGATATTGATCATGTCTTTGTTTCCAGTGTCGGGTATCCCGGTACCATTGGAGACGTTGATAGTTTATTATTTAATTTCGAAGTAGTTGGCACAAAAGTTTATATCTCAATCTAAAATACTATCATGACATATCCGGACACAAGAATAAAACACGTCCCAGTTTGCACTCAGCGACAACCTAATGATAACCAGCATCAGGTTGTACCGCCCATATCTACCTCCAACTGCCTCGTATCTAGTCCCCCCACATAAAATCGTCAAGAACATGACCGCCGTCAGTTCACATCATAATTTCGTAAGCCCTTGTTATACATAACCTTCACAGCCACATCAATCAGCTCCAAAAACCGCTCCTTCTCAAGAAACACATCCCCCTCCTGCCAATCACTAGTCCGCTCCCCCAATGTTGCCGTCCCTGTCCCAGGCACAAAAACAGGGGTGTTTTCTTCCAGCTCTCCACCACCCGCCTTGGCAGACCCATCCGTCCTAGTCTTCCCATCCACCACCCCCACCGACCCCTCATCCCTAGCCTCCCCATCCCTTCCATCTCTAGCCTTCACCCCATGCGCACTGAAATACGCATGTCCCAACAGCGCCGCAAAATTGCGGAACCCCTTATGCTCCAGCCCCTCTGGCAGAATCTCCACCACCACCGCCGACTCAGGCAGGAACATGGCATGCGTCAGCCCCGCGCCATGGACACCGACCAATATGTCCGTTCCGCGCACAACCTCGATCTGCTCCGCGAAACTGAGCGCGGCGAAGTCGATGCTCTGGACCTTGAGGTGGGGGATGTGTGCGCGGAGGGCGGCGAGGTGGGAGGTCTGGTCGAGGAGAAGGCGGGTAGAGCGGCGGTCGATGAAGGTTAGGACGATGTCGGGGTGGGGGGTGGGGTTGGTGGCGAGGTCGTAGAAGGAGAGGATGCGTTGGGAGAATGTGGTGAGGAGGGGGGAGCCGTCGCAGGTGTGGATGTCCCAGTCGCCTTGCCAGACGGGGTTGCTGGCGCCGGGGAGGGGGATAATGATGTTCTCGCTGGTTGTGAGGGCGGTGGTTATGTTTCTCGCCCTGACAGTGGGGCGCTTCGCGAAGAGGGACCAGAGGTCGAAGTACGGCCCTTCGTCGTAGTTATCGAGGATCATGACTTGCGTATTATCCACGTCGCTAAGGGAGTAGAACGGTGCGTTGGTACCGTGCTCCTTGGCCATACGGAGCACATCGAGGGTCATAGTCATAGACCATATCTCCATGAGACTATGCCACGGATTATGCGATCCCTCGCGCTTGACAAGTATAGTAAAGTTCCGTGTCGGCTCCCCCACTGTAACACTGGGATCTAGAACTACCCGCTCGTTTAAGACCGCTCGCGGTCCTGTCCCATACCAGTACCCTGTGAACTGGTCTAATTGAGGAACGCGCTTCGCCTCGCTATCCCGCAGAACCCTACTGTCGCAGCCCACGCTGAACTTTTGAGCTGTGGCATTGAAATGTGCTGACCGGCCAAAACACATCGTATCCGTCCGCGACAGCCGCCTGTTCCCTGATTCTAGATCCAGTGGTGCTGTCTGGCTGTGAAAACATGTCAGATTCGCTGGGGAATCAGCCGTGCAGTATCCGACTGATTGATCGCGCAGGTTCTCGAGATACTTGAGTCCGAAGCGGCTGGCGCAGTAGACGGGGTCCTGGGGATGAATGTTGTACTCCGGAAGAGCGTCTAGTGTAGGGGCAGGTGGAGTATCGGATGGGCGAACATCATGCTCTGGTGGCCGGCCCAGTACGACTTGGTCGTGTGTGCCATTGTGCTTAGGTTTGTGCTCTGGCAGAGGGAGAAGTGCCTCCTGAACGGGAAGTCGATACGTGATATGCGCAGGCGAGCGGAAAAGCGTCCCCGTCGTGAGAAGAATGAACAGCAGCGTCGCCGTAGTAATAAGTATCACCTGGCGCCGCTTCAAACGCTTTAACAGTACCGCCATGGCTCCCTGGCTCGATAGGGGGTTGTCGATGGCTCCCTCTCCTCAGAGGCTCTAGGGGAACACCATCAACTATAAACCCCCCGTGCCTTTCTCCATAACCCTCTCCAAACGTCCCTCCAGCTCTCCCGCGGGTAATTAGTTTCATCAGTTCTGAAATAACCCAGCTCCCCCAACTATCACCCTATCAGCGAAATCTCCATCCCGTCTCCATCCCCAAACCCCATAGAAATTCTGAAAATAAGCGGGCTACGTCAGGGGTCTCATAGGGCAAACCGGGGCGGCGGTACCTTTAGCGAAATGGCGGGGCATCAGGTACACTGGAGCCGCCATCTGATTCGCGTCGGCTAGGCCCAACACGGCCTCAGGTCACTCCTGGCTTGTGAGTGACCAGACCGTCATGCGGGTAAGCGCGCTCGTCCTCACCGTCGATAGTTCTACAGTGGAGATTCCTTCTAGTCGGGTCTTATTCCAGGGATGTTTGTTTGTTTACCTTGATACGTGGCAGGTGTCTATTGTGAGCTATTGATAGAGCTTGGCCATGCAGTTGGACAGCTTCAGGTATGTACGCTCAATGGTGCGCTGGAAGATCGTTACATACGCGAGAACGGGGATGGGCGCGAGACGAAACGATGAGCAAGACGGATTCTGACAGCTGCATATCAACCTGACATGTCGGCCTAACACATGGCGTCCAAATCCCAACAATCATGCTATGTTCCTATTCTCTATCCCAGCCCTTTCCATCACAGGCTCACCCCCCAGCTCTACATGCAAACCCCTACAACATCGCAACTCCAATTCCGCTCATACCCGCCTCATCTATCTCATTTTTCCTATCCACCCCACCCGCAATCGGATTCGCGTTATAGTTATACAGGTAATAATGCAGCTGTCCGTCTCCCTTCCCGAACTTTTGTTCCTCGAGGAACAGCACGTTGTCCATCAGCGTCAGCGAGTTGAAGACGTCGAACTTGTATCTCTTGGCAAGGATGAGGCAGTCGTTCATTAGCGCGTTCAGGCGCACCTTGAGGGCTGGCTTGTCGAAGGGTGTCGTGAGGCCGGTCTCGGTGGCGTAGTAGAAGAGGTAGGCTGCGCGGACGACTTCGTGTTGGGGGTGGTCGATGACGGTGGACTCCAGAGAGTAGAAGGAGAAGTAATCGGTGATCTTCTTGGTTTGGGGGTCCTGGGATATGTTAGAGACTGAAAAATTGTGGGATTAGAGGGGACTTACTTCGACAACGTATGACCAGACCACCTGGTCCTTAGCCGCGGTATCTGCTTTCTTTTGGAGGAGCCAGTGCTCAACCTCATCTCTCGTGAAGACAGGTGCCATGTCGAAGCGCGCCAAGTAGCGCTTCAACAGGTCCAGCACTGCGTCGATATCCCGGGCCTCCATGGGGCGAAGACCCTTCGTGTTTGTATTTTCTGGCAGGCGGTACTTTGAGACCTGGTATGACGGCTTACTCTTCGGTGGCAGCGGGCTGAAACCAACCTCATACAGCTTCATCCAGTCCAGCGATCTGTGGAAGTACCTACATGTGCTTACGGGCGTTGGCAAGACCACGCCACCGGTGTAGATGGCCTGGAAGATGCCGAGCAGGTAGCAGCGACGTGTGATTTCTTTGATGAGAACTGGTGTGAGGCGCTTGGCGCGCAGCTTCTTGTGTATGCAGAGGAAGTTGATCTCGGTTGACTTCAGGACCTTTTGGCGGACTCGTAAAGCGACGGGAACACCAGAGATGAATGCGACGAGCTTCCTTGACTTCGAAGCGCGGACACCGACGTGCCACTCTGCTCTCCAGCCCGGTGCTTGAAGTGCCCTGGAAATTGATGTTAGCGCCGCATCTCGAGATAGGTAGTATTACTCACCACTTGAGGAAAGACTTCGAGTAGTTGAACCGGAAGGTCGACTCCTCATCCTCAACATAATGCCCGTTCAGCAAATCAAACACCTCCTGTAGCTCCTCATCCCTGTTCAAATCCATCGTAACCCACTCAAACCCCTCCATCATCGGCGCCGGCTCCTTAGGTACCTTCTCCGGATCAATCACCTTGAACGGCCCCTCCTCAATCTCCCCCGTCTCCCCAAACTTCCGCACCGGCTGTGTCTGCCAGAACTTATACGACCCGATATCCTTGGCGTTCTTCCCGCTGGCTGCCAGCCCCGTCATGATATCCTGCAGACTCAGCTTCTTGAGCGCCTCGAGCGCTGTGCCCGTCGCCGCCTCGCCGTCTTTGAGCCCCACCTCACGCGCCAGCGCGGGGTTCATCAGCAGCAGTTCGTTGAGCTGCGCCTTGGAGAGCGCGCTGACGGGGTTGTGGTCGGCAGAGCTGCTGCTCTCGCCGGGCTTATCATCGCTCGAGGTGAGGCCAACGGCGGACTTTAGGCGGTCTTTCTTCGAGCGCTTCTTCTTGGATTTCTTTTTTGGGGCGGCGTTGGGGTCGGTGGAGGTGGATGGTGGGGCTTCGTCGTGGGAGTCTTCGGAGCCAGAGGCGTCGTCGGTGGGGTCAGCGGAAGCAGTTGAGATCGGCGCCTCCTGGGGCGCTTTCGCGTCTAATGGTTTGGTTTCTTCGGCCATATTTGGTTGTTGCTGTTGTAAAGTGAAGAGTGGCGGGCTGTTTATATAAATCTGGCAGGTACATCGGCGGGGTTATTTGCTGCCTGAGGCAGGAATTCAATTGAGGGACGCGAGCTATGTGATTGGCCCAAAGTAAGACAATGAATATTTAGAGTATAACTTTATATAACATCAACCTGTGGAGTCGACTATTATTATAATGAGTTCTTGGTATTAAAGAAATAGAACGGGAAAATTAAAGCTAATATAATGGGATTTTAGAGATCAAAATTGCAAAAGACTTACCAAATCTCGTCGTTTTTGAGATTTGATAAGAAGAAAATCACTTGATTTTACTTTATGATGTTATATTGAGTTTTTTTTGTTGATTGCTGGGAGTCGAATTGGTGACCTCTTTATTCATTCCTAGCCCTGGCCAGATTGTCCAGATAGTGATACTTCCACTGCGCCACTGTGCCGCTTAAAGGGAGAGGAGTTAAGTTGGGTTATAAGGCTGCTTCGCCTGTTGGTGGTTGGCCTGAGAAATGGGGGTTATAAGGAGAGGAGGGGATTGTTGACTTTGGCAGATAATAGAGGGTATATATACGTATTTACTATACATGTCTTGTCTTAGCGCAGCCAGCTATCCTCTTCGAGACCACAGTCCCAAACCCTCCAATTTTACTTCTAGAGCACATTCTCTTCATCAATATCAAACGCTTTCAACACCGCCAATGCTACCGAAGGGGATGTCATCACTACATTGTGTCCTGCATATGTTAGTAGCATTCTTACTGCTTCTTTACCAAGCTCATGTTGAACTTACCTCCATAGGGCACAATAATCTCTTGGATAAACTTCCCCGGTGCCGTCCAGGTGCTTATCGACCCACCATCTGCCATGTGAACAGTATTGGATTCCTTCCTCTCCACAAACACCTCGCCCGACATTCCTGGCATCGCAGCATTTGCCGCAGCCGCAAACCAAGTAACCGAATGGGTATACGGGATATTCCAATCATCCCGGGCGTGAACAATGAACAATTTTAGTCGTTTGCTGATGGTTGCAACGTTTGCCACCCGCAGTACAGAGTTCCACTTATCAACTAGCAAGCCAAAGAACCATTTATCAAACCCAGGGATCCATCCCACGGGTCCGAAAAGTGGCATTAGCCCCCCCGGAGAGTATCTCGTTAGCAACGCGGTGAGGCTAGCAAATGGAGCGATTACGACAACCCCCGCGAAACTGATATCTTGCTCTGCGAAATGCTCAACTGTTGCTGCCGTGACTGCCGTCCCGAGGCTGTGGCCAACGACGACAATGCGGCTTGGGGGTATCTTGGCGACATTTAGCGCCCAGTTGACCGTGGCGATTCCATCTGTGATCAGGCCCGATTCACTGGGGATCCCGCTTGAATAGCCGTATCCGCGGTAATCGATAGCCAATATGTGGATATTTGATGTGCTGCCATCTGTTAGTGCGCGGTATATGTCTGGCCTCCAGCCTTGTGCCACGGTTCCTCCGTTCTGGCTGTCTATTAGCAGGGTGGACCTATTTATTTATTCGGTGCTACTGACCCCGTGGACTGTGACAGATTAGCATGGCGACATTCATTTGGAAGGGCAAACGGTACTCACAGCTGATTATGAGCCTGGCTTGTGGATCCGTGGTAAGGAGATCAAAAGCCTTTGTATTCCTGATATCCTCCACCAACCCAGATGGCTGTTTGATAATCTCTCCCTCGTGCTGGGCGTACAACCCCAATGGCATCACGTGCCACGCATACAAAGTCTCGTCATCCGGAGTGGTGAAGTTGAAAGGGGTAATCTGGTTTTCTGAGAACCTGTTAGAACTAACAGTCAGGTAGAAAAGGCGTTCTCCTTACTCGCAAAGCCCCATTGCTCGGGCTTGTTAAGATCTTCGAAGTACGCTGTCTGCACCTTGTGCATATACAGGGAGCTGCAACTTGGTGAGATGATGAATACTCAAAGTGAGGAGCGTAGACCTACTGCCTCTGGACAAATGGACCTGTGAGGGCTCCAAGACAGATGGCGTATATCGCTCCGGTTCCTGCCAAGACCCAGAGGGAGGTGCGGAACAGAGAGGTAGAAGGAGGCATCGGACTCAGTTGATTGCCCAAGGGCTGGCGGGCCGGGAGAAGGGGCAAATTTCAACTTGTTCGTGTATTTCTGTGCAAAGGGTTAGAAACGGTGATATATATCAATGTTAAAAGGAAGAGCATCGTGCGTGCAACATCGTCAAAGATCGTGTGCGGAAGAACAGGGCATCAGACACTGGACATTAATTGCAAATAAACCAGATAAACCATGAAACATAGCTATAATCGCAAGGCTCTAAAGAAAATATACAAATGGCCACGACAGACGGTATAAAGTAGCAAACAGTGAGTCCCGAGGCAAACTGCCACGACGCGGCCGCGTGTCTCCGAAGGTTGAGATCAAATGCAGAGATACTCAGGAGATGGAGATACATACAACACAATACACACATCAATCCGATTGATATTTAAATAAAATTTTAAATTGCAACGCATCGGTGCCGGCTCTTGTTGGCACGTTGATTAAAATAAATCAACGAATTCTCCAAGTTGAGAAGTCGCGAACAACCGCATCTCGGCTGCCGAATCAAAGCGGCGTCAGCGCCCCCAAGCCAAGCAAGCTCACCTCACCCTCTCGTTTAGCAATTTATTCAACGGCGTCGTCCACCCTTCCACCATCTCTCACCCCGACGCGTCCAGATCACCAAAACGCAACTCCCCAACAACGCTCATCTCCGATTTCTGCAGCCGCCAAGGCCGCTCACAGAATGGAGAGCAAGAAGCGCAAGCTCCCCGCCCGCACCTCGTCGCGCGTGGAGGCCGCAAGCAAGAAGCGAACATCGACGCCGCCCCGCGAGCCTGCGCGTCCACCCACCCCGGTTCCTGTCGTCGTCGAGAAGGAACCACTTCCCAAGAGCATAGTCCCGGGCAAGCCGCTGCCAACAGTTGAGCAACCACAACCAGATGATTTGTCGTCGACCGAGTACCAGTCCATTGCCGAGAGGTAAGCAATCATGCACCTTGGGGATGCCCGATTACCGTGGTGTCGGACATGCTGACTTTTTTTTGTGAAACAGCCGCGTCTTGGCCGAGTCGCTGGATCGATCGAGGAGGAAGTGGCTGAGTGAGGGCATCTTTGAGAAGTACTGGACGAAGCCGTCAAAGAAGAAACCCAAGGATGGTCGGCCGGTGGAGGAGCTCAAGAACCCGCCCAAGGACTCAATGACGAAAATCGGACAGTGCACAATTACGATAGAGCCACACGTCTTTGACGCTATCATGTACGTCGTCAAGGACACGACACCGAAGCAACCGCCGCCACCGCAACAGCTACCGCAGTATCGGCCCATTATGCAATATGGACCACCGAATGGTGTCGTCCCGCAACATCCTCCGCCACCACCACCACAGGCTCACCAGCAATTCATCCCAATGCATGCGGCTCCGCCACCTCAACCAACACATCCGCAACATACATCGCAACCAAGGCCACAAGAAACACCGACCCGACCTTCCGAGCCACCACGCGCAGGCCAACCCACGGCATCAACCCCTCTCAACGGCCACCCTCATCCCCCGCCCCCACTCATCTCACAACCACAACATCACACTCCACAAACACAAACACAACCCCCTCCACCGCTCTCACAATCACAACCGCCGACCCCCCAATCGCACCCCTCACATCCATCACACCCACCACACACCTCACCCTCACACCCCCCAAGCACCCCCAACGCCCCCCCCACCGCCGCCCCACCAGCCAAAACCTTCGATCCCGTAATCCAGATGCTCGCCGAGCGCGCCGCCAAATCCCCCGACCTCAAAGCCCTAATGCGCATCGTCGCCGACGGCAAAGCCACGCCCGCCGAACTCCGCCGCTTCCAGACTCACATCGATGAGCTTACCAAAGCCCTCAACGCGCGTGGCGGACCGCCTAAATCGCAACCCTCGCCCGCGCCGCCGCCACCCCTACAAACACAGCAGCCGCCACTGATGCAGCAGTCGCCTATGCCAGCTCCGCAGCACGTCCAGCCGAAGTGGGATCATACTACTGCGCCACCACCACATGCCCAGCGACAAGGTGGACCCCCACCGTTGCTCGCGCAGCCACGACCTGGGTACGATAAGCCGCTGCAGCATGCGTCGCCGTATGGCGCGCCCCCGCAGCCACAGGCTCTCCGCTCCAAGGGGCCAGTGAACTCTAAGCCCGATCTTTCATGCGTGGTCTTTGAGTTTGTTGGAGGGAATGGGGATAGGTACCTTTTCCCCAAGTACAGCATCCTCGAATACGTGCCGGGTGGTCAGGTGATCGCGTCATTTTTGATTGTGAGGAAGGGCTCAGCGGGAGAGGGAGCAGGGTATGACCCCGAGCTGGACTACTACCAGCCTGTTACGATGAGGTTGTGGACGGGCCAGGGACGTCAGCTAGAGAGTCTGGCGAGGGTGGTGCGGCCGCAGGAGGAGGTGAGGCGGTGGATGGATGGGGTTATGGAGGGGATGACGAGGGGGGAGTACGTGTTACTCGCTATGCGCTTGCCGCGTGAGCGCGGCGTGGGAGACCGGGAGAGGGAGAGGGAAAAGGAATTAAAGAAGGAGGAAGAGAGGGAGAGAGAGTTGAAGAGGGATGGGGGCGAGGATGCGGTGCTCTGGAATACAAGCGTGAATCAGGTTAATGGCGGGCCGAGGGTGAAGGCGCCGCCGAAGGGATTGTCGGAGGAGGAGCGGTATCAGAACTTTATACGGACGGTTAGTTAGGGGATTTGGTTACATGGTTGGCGTTTTTTTGGTGGAAGAGGCGGGTGGACTGGACAGATTAAAAGACTGGCAGACTGGGGCGCTTTGTGGGGCTATTTATTTTTTATTCATTGGGAAAAGCGAAATGGGATGACGGGAAAGATGAGGAGGGAAGAGAAGGGAAAAGAAGGGAGTCTGCGACTGTGAGCGAAGATTGATATCTGTATGCGTCTAGAAGTTGGAGAAGGTTCGAAGGAAATCAGATGAGAACCTTACTCATGGTCGATTTCATTGTCGGTTTATACTGACTAGCTAGCCTGGCCAGCGGATATCTGATCCGAGCCGGGAATTGGTGAGAGGGGATTGAATAAAAAGAACCATTACCACTCTACCATTGTTGTCACTGTTATCTCCTTGCGTCGGTACCCCTTCCCTCCCGCCTTCCGCATCATCAACCTCCTACTCCGTCTACTCCCCACGGACGGTCCTTCGTGACTACTCGAGCACCTCGATCTAGACTTGGCCTTCACAGGGCACCTGCACCTGCCCTCGTGACTACTCGAGCACCTCGACCTATGAACCAAGTTATTAAAAAATTACAAAAACGTACAACAGTGGGTTGGTTATCAAAAACCACAAAAACATACATACAACAGTGGGTATTCGCTGGTGGTCACCCACCCAACTACTAATCCACCGATCTCAAGGTTATGTATGGCAGAGCGGACGGGATGCCCAGTTCTCTTGAGTCTATGGTCGTATGTGAAAGTTATTCTCATATCGTGGTACATATTCACTTCTCTCCTTCTCGATTCTTCGATTGGAGTGAAGGGCTTCTCGGAGGAAATTGCCTCGCTCGCACAGTAGCATACCTTCGGAATATCAAACCCAACTACAATCGTAGGCAATGAGATTGGGCCACCCGCTACTACTCTACAACATAACTGCGCAACAGCATCTCACTCACCTAAACCTGTAGTCACTGGCTTTATCCTCATCCCGTAGCTCACCAACCAGCAAACCACACACCTACCTATACCGCACGTCACGCCACCAAAACCCCGCACCCACCTACCTGCCCCTCTCGCTCTAGCACCCCTACAGCGCCATCGCGAACCGGCGCCGACACTTATGCGCGCTGCTAGTGCTTGACCAGGCTTATGTGGTGGGCACTGTGGGTTCGTGGCGTAGGTGCTAGGAGCTGTGGTGGGGAGGGGCTAGATGGGGAAGGTGGGAGATAAGCGCGTTGTTTGTTTGGTAGACCGTGTTTGCGGGCGAGGTCGGGATATGAAATCCCCCTCCTCATAATCAATCTCCTTGATTGCTATTGACATCAAAACCCGTAATCTAGGCGCCGGGCTTGAATGCTCGGCGGCGTGGGAACGGGTAGGAGGTGCAAACTCTGTCCTCTCGGGTGTTTGGGGGTATGCGGTGTGATGTTGTACGCAATACGAAGGATAATAGTAAGGGGGGTTCCAGATCTGGATCCCGTGGTTGGTGATGGTCACTTTGTGTAAATTAGGGGTTGTTTATTTGGTGGTGGGATAGCGGTGGGTAAATGGCGAATATTGAAGTGAAGGCCCAGTATCGGAGTAAAGGCTCATATCGGATCGGATGGTGTATAGTGCGCTGGGACGGGAGGTGGCAAATGACCTTTTAGACTGTAGTTTGCGGGGTTATAATGGAAGGGATGAGATATAATTGATAATATATATATATGTGTGTGTAATAGAGATTCATGGAGATGTGTTCTTATTGTTTTCCTATATCAAACCTCGGCGTTGGATGGCTTCCTATGGCGGGCGGTGGCGGCTGTTCCTGTGCCTGGCGAGTGGCGGCACGGCTGTGCCTGGGTGGACATGTTCGGGTACCTGGAGCAAGTCTGAGAAATGCAAATATACAGTACAAATCACTCTGGGAAAGAGCGCGGCTACACTCATGGCATGTATTATCATAGTTATACACCATAGAACTCTCGGAGTGGGAAATATATCATAATGATGTATGCTGTGGTCGTAGATATAAATATAACTTCTATGGAGTATATTCATCCATCACGGCTCCTTCAAGCTCCACCTCTCCGTTTCCCTCCCCGCCCCGCCCGCCAAGATCGCCATAACACCACTATCAAAACACGACTATTCCCGCCCGAGACTACGATCTACACCTGCCACAACCAGTGCCAATCGCAAGTCACCCGGCACAATCAGCAGCTGTGGGATTCTCGTGCGCTTGGAACGTTCCACAGGGATGAAGACACAGGGATTGAGAGTGCTATATTAGCAAACTGCAGTAGCGGGCGCTGTCAGTGGGGGAGGCTGGTCAGAAGAGGAATGTCCCACTGCCATGCCCTGCAATCAAGGGTGCCGAACCGGCCGCAGAAGGTCACGATCCGACCACTACCAGCACCAACGACCACCCCAAGATATGCGCATTAAGGTGCGCAGGGGTGGCTGGGCGGTGGGTAGCTACAGGATAGAAGGAAGGTACGGTGGCTGGCGGGGTGGCAGGGCAAGGGAATCTCTCTAGTCTCGGCGTGTAAGGTATGTTTTTGGAAGGAGACATCTGGAGACATCTGTCTTACCGTGCCGATCTGGCGCCACCACGAGGCCGCGGCGATGTTTATAAACCGTCGTGTGCCCGTTCGTCGGGAGAGGTAAGCTCCTAGGTCCAGCAAGCTCGTCGCCTTGAGCTGCTCTCCTTCTGTCTCTACTCCTTCCCCTACTCCCCTCACACCCGCAACAATGCACCTCCCCGCCCTCATCAGCGTCGGTCTCCTCGCCCTCCTCACCCCCGCCTCCGCCACACGCCCCCGGCTCGTGCCCCCCGCCGTCCCTCTTCCCCCGGCCGCCGCAGCGCGCATCTCGAACTCAACGGGTAACTTCGTCTTCAAGCAGCTGCTCGACCATGATCTCCCCCTTCTCGGCACGTTCGGGCAGCGCGTGTGGTGGAACTCCGAGCATTGGGGCGGCCCGGGGTCGCCAATTATCCTGTTCACGCCCGGCGAGTCGGCGGCGGATGGGTATGGAGGGTACCTCACCAACGTGACTCTGACGGGAAAGATGGCGCAGGAGGTTAAGGGTGCTGTGGTTATGGTTGAGCGTGCGTCCAATCCCCCCCACCTTACCGCCAATTAAGCAGCCATAACTAACCCCCTTTCTATAGACCGCTACTGGGGCGAATCCTCACCCTATGCCGATCTCACCGGCCACAACCTCAAGCACCTCACTCTGCGCAACTCAATCGCCGATTTCGTACGCATTGCTGCCACTGCGCAACTCCCATTTGACCCCTCCCACTCCTCGGACGCCGCACACGCCCCATGGATCATGATGGGTGGTTCCTACGCCGGCTCGCTCTCCGCGTGGACTGAGTCTACATCCCCGGGCACCTTCTGGGCGTACCATTCTAGCAGTGCGCCTGTAGAGGCCATCGACGATTATTGGCAGTACTTCGTGCCTGTCGAGAAGGCGATGCCGAGGAATTGCAGCTCCGATGTGTCCAAGGTCGTGGAGTATATAGATAAGGTGTTTGCGAAGGGTTCGCAGAAGGAGCAGGTGGCATTGAAGGAGAAGTTTGGATTGGGGAAGCTGAGGAATGACGATTTCTCTGGGTGAGTCCCCTCGGCAAGTCGAGAAAGCGAGCGAAAACTAATTCACCCCAGCGTCCTCGAATTCGGCCCTTGGCAAGAACAGTCCAACAACTTCTACAACCCCCACCCCCTGACCGTTTTCTGCGACTATGTTGAAGGCGCCCATGCCAACGCGTCCAACAAGCCTGATATCAACGGCGTCGGGGTCGCCAAGGCTCTCGAGGGCTATGCAAAGTGGGTGAAGGAAGTTTACCTCCCTGAGTCGTGCCAGATCTACGGCTACAAGGACTCACAGTCAATTGAGTGCTACGACACGTATAACCCACAGAACAAGCTGTTTACGGATCGCACGGTCGGGAATGCAATTGATAGACAGTGGCAGTGGATGCTGTGCAACGAGCCGTTTGGGTGGTGGCAAGAGTACGTTTTCCTCTTTATTCCTCTACAGGCTACAAAACATAAACTAACAACCCCCCTAGTGGTGCACCAAAGAACCATAAGACTATTGTCTCCCGCAACATCAACGCCGCGTACTGGCAGCGCCAATGCGCACTGTTCTTCCCACCTTCCGAAGGCTCCCCCAACTCCGCGTACGGCCGCACCGTCGACTTCGTCAACCGCTACACGGACGGCTGGTCGCCACGCAGGTCCAAGCGTCTTCTCTACGTCAACGGCGAGCTGGACCCATGGCGTACGGCTGGTGTGTCGTCTGAGTTCCGCCCAGGCGGTGCGCTGAAGAGCACCAAGGAGGTGCCCGTTGAGATCATCCCAGGGGGATTCCACTGCAGCGATTTGATCCTGAAGAACTACATTGATCCGGGCGTGAAGAAGGTGGTTGATAAGGAGATTGAGATTCTCAAGGGGTGGGTGGCGGAGTGGTATGAGGGGAAGCCAGGGAGGGGAGCGAAGAGGGGGGTGAACGGGTGGGAGGAGCGGGTGTGAGGTGGTTAGAAGAGGAAGTAAAAGCTTTAACATCATTTCTAACATCTGATGGCAGACACTGGGCATGAGCTTCGCTTTGCTTGGTCTTACTTGGCTTTTTTGAGGATTGCATTGTTTGGGAGGTGGAAATTATCACATATCGCATAGCGCGTCCATCACATAGCGTTTATTGATCGCAGTGGCATATATCAGACCTTCTATCTCTACCCGGCCCTCTCACTCACTTACCGACTATCTATTCCTATGTCTATTTAGTGATGCTGGCGATGTCATCGAACAAATATCAAAATAGCAAAACATCCACTAACAATTACAAATCAGCCTCCCCTGTGCCACGGAACGGGGCCGTCGCCTTACCCGCACGGTTCAGGCGCATCCACCTTCCTGTCAGCTCAGTGGAATTACCACCCCACTCTCACCTATCACAACCACTGACATCCCCATCAACTCCGCACAGTCTAACTGAAGGATTTATCCATCCCTGCATCCATGTTCTCTGATTCGCCAAAGCCCACTCATTATGCACCCGAGGCTTCAGCCTCGCTGATCTGATCCTTCAAATATTCCCCATTTGGATCCCCAGCAAAATTACCCCCCTGGTGGCTTGACATGGCTTGAAATAGCTTGTGCTCAGGGCTGAAGGAGAACCGGCATGCCTGGCCCATCATCCTGATCCTTCTATATCCCCTCCCAATCGCCCTCCTCGTCGTCGCTCTCCCATCCACGCTACCCGCTATAACGCCGCCGCACCGAACGCACAACGCACAATGCACTGCCGCCACCTCCGCACGCTCGTCCCGAGCCTCCTCCTCGCCCTCCTTGCCGGCTCGGCCACAGCGCAGGAGCAGAAATGCTACGGCGTAAACGGCGTGCTGCAGAGCGCGGAGATCCAACCGTGTAATGCGGATTTGCCGACCGGGAGCCACGTCGCGTGCTGTAACTTGGCCAAGTCGCCGCCGGATATCTGCGTCGGAGGGGGCTTGTGCTATAGCCAGGATGGGAACACGGTTGCGGACCTGTTGGTGGCGTATGGGTGTACGGATCCGACGGGGAAGGATGTGGCGTGTCAGACTTATTGTGCAAGTGAGCCTTCCTTTTCCTGAGAGTTGTTGCTGGGGATGGGGGCTGGGGGGGGGTTCCGGCGGCAAGAGCTGACGATTGATCCTAGATACGGGCGCGATCACATACAACCTCCACACCTGCGAAGACGCGAACTGGTGCTGCAGTCCCGACGGCGACAAATGCTGCTCCCTAACGCACATCAAGCTGAACCCGCGCGACGTCCTCCCGCTCGTGCAGGCGGTCACGCAAACGATTGCGGGCGCCATAACGAAGACGGGCACTGCGGCGGTAGTGACGCAGACGGAGACGAAGACGGTCAAGCTGGACGCCGCGGGGCAGACGACAGCTGTGAGCGGGCCGACGACGGCGGAGGAGTGTCCGAAGGATAATAGTACGGTTGTGGGGGCGTCGGTGGGGGCGGTGCTGGGCGCGGGCTTGCTGGCGAGTTTGATTGCGCTAGGGATGGTGTTGAGGAGGCAAAGGAAAACAGGGGCGTTTGTGGGCGCGGATGGGAAGGGGGCGTTTTATCCGGCGGGGATCGTGCCGGCGGAGATGGATAGTCGGTATGTGGTTGAGTTGGATTCGAGGGCGAAGCATGAGTTGTCGGGGCAGATTCATTAAGGGGGTTGCGTGTCTGGTGATGGGGGGTAAAGAGGTTTATAAGGATAACTGGGGTAATCGGAATGGGGGAGTTTGGATTGGGAATTAGATGGCTATGTGTATATAATGCCAAATACGACTTTGTATCTATCAGGCCGGAATCTTTAACACGGTTTACACTGCGCTGCGTACAAGCAGGGGGATACTCAACGTCATTGCTTCTCACTAGCGAGGCAGAGGGCAATTGGAAAGGCCAAGCGTAGGTAGATGTTTTGTGGGCAATACCTCAATATGGCCTCCTGAGCAGCATCATGAAGCCTCTTGGTTGTCCGCGAATGCCAGGAGGAAAGTATTATAAGGCCCCTCGCGACTCCAGCAGCGTTAGAACCAGCACTTAAGGTACGGCCGTACTATAGTTACCATCTAGGTAGGGGCCTCACAAAGCTCTCGCCCCAGCCACCAACAGCCCAAGCTATCCACACGTCAGAGAATCCTTTAAGGCCGTAACGGACGCCCAAGCATTGATCGGGGTCATGCTAAGCTTCGTGCAGCATTTGATAGGTTAGACCAAGCACGGGTGACAACGACAAACTGTGTTGCTGACGCTTTTGAATTCCTGTCGACAATCATTGTTGTAGCCGGTGAGAATTATTGCTGTGAAATATTTCTGTCACCGCAAAGCTAGGGGCAAGGATGCGAACTGCCGAAGCCGCTAGGATCTCTTGTGTTCGCCTTAATCGGACGAAGTCCTTATTACCTCCTACGGAAAATGCTTTTAGGATCTCTTGCGTGAGGGACCTTGTTGCGATCAAATCACATAGTCCAGTTGCAAGCAGTAGGAATACTATGTGCAATTGTGAGATTTTAGTGCTCACTAACATATTCGACTGGTTGGCCGAACAGGGAATCTTGAAGGAATTCAGCGCTTCGACAATTGTATGGGTTGTTCATTTCGCCGTCGATCCATGCAGTAGGAATACTATGTGCAATTGTGAGATTTTAGTGCTCACTAACATATTCGACTGGTTGGCCGAACAGGGAATCTTGAAGGAATTCAGCGCTTCGACAATTGTATGGGTTGTTCATTTCGCCGTCGATCCATGCGGATCGATCCTACGCGCGTACTCCTAGGTTGTAAGCGGACTCTACACGTAGCATAAAAGAGATGGCCTACGCTCGCTCTTCTTGCACGATCGATTTTATATAAGAGCCAACAAACTACTTCGATATATATTTATTTTCCCCAGGAGAATACAGATCAATATGGATTCTCCGTCCTCCGCCGTAACTAGCTCGTCTCTCACTCACGACGAGAGTGATGTGGGTGGTAGGCTTCTTCCTCAAGTCCTGGATAACCTTGCATCTACAGACCCGCACTATGTTTTAGCAATGGCTGCAAAGGTTGATATTTCCGAGAGCCTAAACTCATACACGACCTTGCAGCTCTCGCATGCTGTTACACTGCACATTGGCTAGAATCCCAAATTGGCTTGTCTCATACGATTACATATATCGGCATTCACGATTTTAGATATTGGGTTATGGAGCTGGCTGCTATGAAGCTCGGGCACCCGCTGCTGCTTCCAAGCCCTCGGAATGCCCTTCCAAACACATTGTCGCTGCTTGAGGCCACCAATTCCACCGTGGTATTATACTCTGATCATGTCAAGGGGCATGCCACTCAGCTGAAAAGCCTCGCCGCAGGCCTTCAAATTATAGAAGTTCCTGACCTGGAAGAAATGATAAATACTCCGTCTGAGCCTTACCCATACAACAAGTCTTGGGAAGAAGCCAAAGATGATATTGCCCTAATACTGCATACATCAGGCTCGACAGGTGCCCCGAAGCCGATATACTATACACATAACGCTATCGCCTTTGTGGATTATGCCCGCCACAATCCGCAAGTACCAGGACGAGTGTCACCAACCTGCCACACTATGGTCACGAAGAAGAAGCCTTTCTTGTTATCCACGCCGTTTTTCCATTTAAGTGGCATGTTCTTCGGCGTGTATGCAATTTTTTGCCCTGCAACTGCAGTGACTGGCCCACCAAATGCTCTGATCACAGGAAAGATGGTTGTCGAAATTGCCAGCAAGGTTGAACTTGATGGCATGGTCATGGTTTATAGCCTGTGCAAATCTGTATTCTTGGAGCATAGAAATGACATAATCCCATTTTTGGGTTCATTGCATCAAGTATGCTGGGGAGGTGGTACGTAATACATTCCAAATCCTAATCGCTCTTGGGAGAGATCATTTGTCCGAGGAAGAGTAAATTTTAAAGGTCACAGCTAACATCACATATTAGGTCCATTGGCAACTAACATAGGAGACTGGATCGTCAATAACACCAAGGCACACCTCTGGCAGATATTCGGCGCCACTGAGATCGGCGCTTATTTTCTGATGGAGCCCCCAAAATCCCATTGGAACTATATAGAGTTTCACCCTATCACAGGACCGACAATGGAGAAAATTTCTCCAGGTTCTGACCTATACGAAATTGTGTCTCGAAAACACCCCGACCCAAAATTTGCTTGGTCGCGGATGGTTTTTCACATTTTTCCTGAAATAGACGAGTGGCGATCGGGGGACTTGCTAAGCAAATGCAAAGACCCTGGCTTTGAGCACTTGTGGAAATACGAGGGCAGGACCGACGACATAATTGTCCTCAGCAACGCATTGAAAGTCAACCCGTGGCATATTGAGGCGAGATTACAAGGCCACCCAGCTTTGAAAGGAGCCTTAGTATTTGGACGAGGTCATACAAAATGCGGAATACTACTTGAGGCAAAGGACCCAAAGATTACTGCGGATGCTCTGATCGAAGAGATTTTGCCGGTGTTGGACAGCACAAATGCACTTGTTCCGGAACATGCGCGAATTCCTCGGGGCTTCATTGTTGTTGGCACTCCCGAAAAGCCATTCCAGAGGGCCAGTAAGGGTACGATCGTGCGATCATTAACTACGAGAGATTATGAGAGTGAAATTGAAGGCATGTATCGTGCAGCTGCATGAGGGAGAGCTCTATATTGCTCGTAAAATAAAGCTTTGGTTAGGATACAAGTAAGTTATATACTACGCAATATAAAAGCTAAAACAAATAAGATGGCGAGTGGAGAATGGAAATGGAATGAGAATAGGAAAAAAAGAAACATGCGTGAAGAAAAAGAAAGGAAATATTACGAAGGATACCGGTAACAAGCCTCAGTGACTCTCAAGTACCACTATCTTAATAAGTGCAACGAATATGAGCCCTACTCATTAGTGCATGTATTTATACCCTCATCGGGTTAGGGGACGGGGATATATGGGCGGCGTGCTGGGCACAGAGTGGAAAGGAGGGGAAGGCAAGGAAGGTCTTTGGATATTGTGTTAGTTGCGGGAGTACTCATCATGGCAGTGTTCGCCTGGAAGTATTAAATCATAGAAGCATAAAAGTGCTCATAAACCGCGCCCTTTATGATAAATACACAGTGGCTGGTAGCTGATGATAGAGCTGGTAGTCCAGCTCCTGTGACCACTCCAGGACGAAGAACTTCGTCAGGGCCACTATCCCATCTAAATCTAACTTTGCCGGTCTCTCGGAGCCTCTCCAGAAAGAGGTTTGATCTTTGTTGATGGATTCGCCGCCATCAGAATTGTCGACGAGGATGTCTACAAGACCAGCTACAATACGCACCAGATCCCCACTATTGCCCCGTCCAAACATGACAGACGATGAAGCCATTTCCGCCATGGACGTTCGCAGAAACTCCGGGGACCATCCCGCTTCGATCAAGGCGCTCTCCTTCTCTCTCACCGTATCACTAATCGCACTTGCCAGCCCCTTGCGATATTTATTCATGACGTTGGTCCCATAGGCAAGCAGAATATCCCTCATCCCGCGATGCATAGACCACGACAGATGCGTCCAAGGTAGACAATCCAGCGCCCGCCCCAATAGCTCTTGCTCGTGTTTCTTCACGAATATACTTGCCGTATCGATTCCTGGCGCCAAACACTGTACTTCAAGCTTTATGTATTCCGTGCCGACACTTATCTCACTAGCCGGCGCAAGAGCTAGAAAATCTACCTCCGCCGACTTTCCCCCCGCCATATTATACAAATGCCGGCTCCCATGCGCACCCGGAAATCCCTTCTTCCTCTCCTGTAGCACCCACGGGCCCTGCTTCTTCGCCCTCCCAGGAAACGCGGCCTTCCATCCCCTTCCGTCCTCCACGATCCCCGCCAGCATCTCAATACACTTCCCAGCCCGTAACGGGAATGTTGGCGGATAAACATCTTTCAACGCATTCTGCCCGTCATGCGGTGCAAAAGTGACTATGCACTGTTCGCGGATGGGCCAGGTGACAGCCCACTGACCCGTGTAGGAGGGGTAGGCAGCGCGATGGCCGGCGGCGTCGGAGTAGGTAAATATGCAGCGTGCATTGGTAAGTGTAAAGAGAGTCATGAGAGTTGCCCGCGAGATGGGGACGCAGAGCTTGCCGTCTTGGAGAGAAAGGGGGGCAAGGGGGACTTGCGACCAGGCGGCCACGGGATTGAAGCTGGTGGTGGCTTTGGTGGGGGTTGGGGCGGTTAGGGGAGTATCGGGACGGATGAAGCTCAGGAGTGTGGCCCATCCGTTTGTTCCGATGCCATCGTGGGGGTGCCGCGTGAGACGGAGGTTATTGACGCCGCAGAATTTCTCAGCCTTTTGTATGCTGATTTGCGGCCCGAGAGGTAGCGCTGGCGTGCTGAATAGCGCCCATCCCTTCCCGCTTGAAAACCAGCTACCAATTTGCGCTTCGATCTCCTTCGCCGTCAGATTCGACGAGTTTGAATCCCCATCTCTGAGGTAGCATAGCAGGCCGGCGACAGCAAGCACGGCCGATGCTCCTTGCACCACCTGTGTACTCGTAGCGCTCTGCATACTTGCGTGTGGATACAGAATATGGTATGCTAAGTATTGCAGCTGCGGTTGAGCAAGCTGGTGGCCTTTTGTAAATGCAGTTGACCGCCTCTTATGGGAAGGTAGGAAATAGATCCGCTGCAGCCACACTTACTGTGGAGTAACTTGCGGGGATAAATTAAATTGGTGGCTGGAACACTCAAATTTTAGCCTAGATACGCTGACAAAGCCCTCAATGGCATTTCATACAACACTGGGTCATCTGCACCCCACATCTACCTAGACCGTCTGCTGGATACAGTAAAAATTACCAAAAAAGACAGTATTATGGCCTGATTTCACTGATGAGTTGCTATTGTTGCATATGAGGTGGTGCAGATAGACCACCTAGGTGTCCGAGTGGCACCGGCGGTGCTCCACAGTTGGCGGGTGCTCTAGGGGTAGTCGAAGCTTATAACAAGTCGTGAAATATATAGTCTCATGCTAATTAATTCCTTTCCCCTCCTCTGCCAACTTTTCAACGTAGGCTCTTTTTAAGATAACTCGTTTCGATAGCTCGCGCATTGCCTCATCTCTAACCTCAGGATTGGCAATACCAGAATGCCTGGAGCAAGAGACTTCTACAAAAATAGCACCAATACTGCGACTGAAGCTGTCTCCCTCCTCACTGGTAACTTGGCGTAGTCGTGTTGATTTAGGGTCCATGTCCGCGACAGCAAGCACCATAAATGGAGGGGGGGGTTGTGCCTCACTATGTCTCAAATGCAACCTCTTCAGGATCCATCTTGCCAAACCGGCCGCCCCAAAAGCGCCCCGTCCGGGTTTCGGGATGACTGGTTGTGGCATGATAGCATTACACGCTCTCTCGGATGCAGATGGTAGTTCAAGAAAATCCTGCCTGTCTGAGACGTGGTAAACTAAAACAACAGCCTCGTTGTCGCGCATGTGGTGTTCAAACAGTTGTTCGCTTGGGTGACAAAGTTCCATTTCCATAATAATTTGTCCGTCGTAAATCGATAATTGTCTAGATTCCATCCAATTCTCATTCAGATCCACGTTGGGATTATAATATAATCCAAAGACGAGCTGCGAGGTGTGAGAAATGCATAATATGTTGGAGGAATGCTGTTGGGGTTTATACCATATAAAACAGATCATGGCCTGGGTCCTGGACTGTTACTACAGGTGTTGTGAACTTCGAAGTACCGTGGCTGTGTTGCCATTTGCGGGCCATATCCTCATGAGTCGGGGACAGTGCCATTATAGTAGCCTGGTTGATGTGAAAGTATGAATTCTGTTCGTGTATGTTTGTCGCTGTTTTACTATCGTTGGAGGATGGAAGATGGATGAAGGATTGAAGGTGGAAGGTAGAGCAGGAAGTTGGAAGTTGGAGGTTGCAAACCCCAATCCTTACTCGAGTAAGAACATCGGCTGCGGATGTCTTGCGAGCCCGGCACATGGGATTATTTAGCGGGCATCAGAAGTGGTAGCCAAACGAGCTATTTTCTGCAGTCTTTTTTTTTCCTGAGTGCGCAGCCTCACATTCCAACAGTTAGCAAGCAGTTGGGTTCGGTGGTGTTCCAACAGTTATGGAGTAATTGGGGGCGGTGGTGGGGCACGTCAGTGCGATCTGCGGGTGCTTGAGCGGGGCGCTTATGCGGGTGTGGGGGGGGGCGTTATCCTATGGTGGCATTGGTGCAACATAACGCTCCGTCAAATTTAAATGCGGTTGGTTGTATATATGGAAAGCTAACCGCCCAACAAATATATGTGTAAATCAGCACTTGATCAGCACTTGATCTCCGTATGTTAGGGTTCACAAACGACAACCAGGTAATAATTTAGCATGGAGAGGGAAGCTTCTGAACAAAGCTCCAACTCCATATCAGAATTACGCGCCGGTCTGTATATAACTCTTCAGCGATTAACTATCGACAGCGAAGACCGGCGGGTACTCCAGGAGCATTTGTTTTATTGGCGAACTTGATGGTGTTTGAATTCTCACTGTTCCTTTTCACTTGAGAATACCTTAAGTCGGAACCTAGTTTGAGTGAACCTCCGCTCTTATTTGAGTATGAAAGCAAAAATACAAGCAAGTTTCAAACCTGTCTACTTTATATACCGTCTTCGAATTTTGAGTATAAAAATATACCCATTATGATCTATTAATGGAGGTAAGATTTAGCGGCATTACGAATGCCTCTCCCCCCTAAATATCAGCTTTGGACTAGTCACTACGACTACAGCTCTATAGCTACCAATTTATTAATAATAGGTCTGTTATAAATACATCTCACTCTATTTGGCTTGAAGTTGTTAAAAAAGCGATGGTTTTTCATTCATTCTAATAATGAGAGTCTGGTTCTACTTTCTCTAGCACATTCTACTAACTTGCGGTCCTATCCTAGAGATTTGCCAACTGTGTATTAGACTCAGCCGTCTTCTCCCATTCCAGCCTTGCTAATAGTTTCATTCCATTCTATTGCGCGGTTAGTCAACTATCCATGTTATAAGAAGGAAAGTATTTTATGTAGTACGCACTGGCAACTCAAACTCCTGAACCGGCCTCAACATTAGCAGTATTTTTCCTGGCTCCTTTCGTACTGTCCACCGTCGTACTTGTTCTCCTCCAATCCACTCCGGACTCAGGCTGATGTCGATCTTCGTTGCGATAAACGTCTCGTTGTTCTCCTCCCATGTCCGGTATGGCCCACAATAAGCCGTCATGGCACGCGCCACCCTCGAAATCTCTTCGGGGCCTGCCTGCACCCAGCTTGTCGAGATCGGTGCACTAGCCTCTGGGGACGTTATGATGCAGGATGTATAACCGCCCTGGGTTATGACAAAGCGACCAGAAGGGGACGGACCAAGAGGCTGGACGATGGTTGTCGAAGACGAGGGTAAATAGAACTCGCAAGTAAGGAGGCGCCAGACGCCGACGATGTCGGATGGAAACTGTGTCGTCATGATGATTTATCAAGCTGGTAAGAATGGTCAATATCGCTTGTAGTGAAATTTCAAATAGTGGTGATTTGTTAAATCAACATATTCTGGTGCTACGCCATTACATTTATACAGCTGGAAAACATGCGTTCGAGGTGGACTCTATAGTATGGGTGCCGATCCTATATTTGCCATCAGCCGAATGCCGCCACGGCTTCGGCTCTAAATCTAGCTGGGATAGACATCGTGACACGATCAAAGCTACCAGGGAGGGGTGCTAATTTTCGCTAGCACTGATCGAGCTAGGAAGGATTCGACTGTACAGTCTCATATGAGCCTATTCATCGTTAAACCCCTTGTGCGAGGTAAGCATCTAGTAAGCCGTGTATTAAATGGCATATCGTCACATTAGCCGCAAGGGAGAAGTTGAGTGATTAAGTTGGGTAGGACGAGGGAGGCGTTCTTTAGTCAATTACTAAAAGCTCAGTTACAATAGTCATGTGGCAGATTTCAGATGGGATATGACATTTTCATGTAGACGTCTTCTATTGTTTAAAAAACTCTACTGCTGGGTCATAGTAGGTAAACCTGGCCCTTCTAATTTTTAAAACTCGAGAAAACTAAATAATGGAACTGTGTAGCTTTCTACCGACAACGCCGAATTTTCTGTTCTACTACGTGACTCCCAGAAGCCCCCCCGCTCCCTGAATCTCTTTGCTCCCAGAACCCCCGATCCTAAGAGCCCTGGGCCTCCTGGAACACTTGTTCCCTTAAGCCTATGCAATCCTATTAGTCCTGGAATAATACAAGATCTTGTAGCTATAATATTTATTATAAGTAAGTAAGTATAAGCATATAAGTATACGTGAGTAAGTATATAAGTAGGCATGTGCTTACTTCTTTACAGTAAATATTATAGTAAACGGTTCCTTGGCAGACCGGTGGGGGACCGTGGGTTATTGTCTACAAACCAGACCGCGGTCCGGTCTGACCATGGTCCGCCAGTCTGGGGTCGGTTCCCCGATGGGGTCGGTTCCCCGTGACGCACACTAGTCTGTGGGGAAACGGTCCGAAGCTCACGTTGTCCATAACGCATTTTCCAACCTGACTTTATCTCTGACATCATTCCTAGCAATGACATGTCGCTAAGAAGTCTAGATATCTTCTTCTTCCCACTAATGTGCACGAAGTGGGAATCAACTTTCCCGTCGGTCCGGCTTTAAGCCAGTTATATACCGTTGTGGTATTAGTGGACCGTGCTATAATTGCGGGGCCCCGCCAAGTCCCCGAGAACGGTCAGGCCAAGCAAAGATCTCCACGAGAAATCTCTCAAACGACAATAGCCAACCCCAAATTCAACATTCGAGGATCCCCGCATATCGCAAATCTCCGAGCAGCCGCAAGATGATCAACATATTTGCCATCAGCATAGAGGCCCTCATGGACGCTATATGCTGTGTAGCACCGAAATACCACCAAGCCAAGAACAAAAAGGACCTATAGTCGGATGTCTTGCCGTGGAACGTCGCCGCACGCATATAAAAGGCAAGAGCCTGGCATTGCTCTGCTTGTAGAAGATGCTTAGGAAACCAGCTTTGACAACGATGTTTTCTCAGGTTCTCACAACACTTGCTTTTGCAAGTCATGTCTTCGGTGCTGCCATTTCTCAAGCCGAAGTAACTAGAGAGAGCTGCCCTGGATACACTGCCTCAAACGTTGCTATCACTTCCACCGGACTGGTAGCTGATCTTACACTTGCTGGGCCAGCCTGTAACGTCTATGGAAATGACGTGCATGACCTAAAGCTTATTGTCAACTACGATTCTGGTAATTTCATCCTGTGGTTTGGCTAACAAATACTGACACATCACAGAATCACGACTCCATGTGAAGATTGAAGATGCTGGCAAGGTAGCATACCAAGTTCCCACCAGCGTGTTTCCAACACCAGACAGCGATAGCTCTGTATCTTCTGAGTCTTCGACCCTCGAATTCTCTCATGAGACCTCTCCATTTAGCTTCAAGGTTACCCGCAAATCCAATAGCGAGGTTCTATTTGACAGCTCAGCCGCCACTCTCATTTTCGAGGACCAATATGTCCGTCTGCGTACATCTCTCCCAGAAGACCCCAACATCTATGGATTGGGCGAGCATACCGACAGCTTACGTTTGAAAACGACTGACTACACCCGTACGCTGTGGTCCCGTGACGCTTATGGCGTTCCTGCGGAACAAAACCTTTACGGGAACCATCCTATTTACTTCGATCACCGTGGCGACAAAGGAACTCACGGAGTCTTTCTGCTTTCCAGCGCAGGAATGGATGTTAAAATCAACCGCACAGAAGTCGATGGCCAGTATCTCGAGTACAACATTATGTCAGGTATCTTGGATTTGTATTTCATGGATGGCCCAAGCCCGACGGAGGTGGCACAGCAATACAGTGAAGTTGCTGGTAAGTCTGCTATGATGCCGTACTGGGGCTTTGGCCTTCATCAATGTCGATATGGATACAGAGACTTCTACTCCATTGCAGAGGTTGTCTCCAACTACTCGATAGCCGGTATCCCTCTGGAAACTATGTGGACTGATATTGACTGTAAGTTATTATGCCTCTCGATCCTTCAATCGAATCATCGTAATCGAATGTTTAAGGGCGTATCTAATTGCTAGCAGATATGTATGAGAGGTACATTATGACCACAGACCCCGACCGCTTCCCACTTGAGCGTGTTCGTGAGTATGTTGACTACTTGCATGAGCATAACCAGCACTACGTCGTTATGGTGGACCCAGCAATTGCCTACCAAACTAAGCGTGAGAACGGCTTGCCGTATGATACCTTCCTTCGTGCAAGCGATCAAGGACTATTATTGCAGAAGAACGGTTCCAACTACAAAGGAGTCGTTTGGCCTGGTATGTGTAAGAAATATACTGCTTATAGCTCTTCTAACTCTCTGTAGGCGTCACCGCTTTCCCTGATTGGTTCCACCCCGATGCTCAACAGTACTGGACTGAGGAGTTTGCCAATTTTTTCGACGCTGAGACTGGCATCGATATTGATGCGCTCTGGATCGATATGAACGAGGCGGCCAACTTCAATCGCTTTGGAGATGACGCTGCGGAGACCGCAGAGGAACGTGGGTTCCCTCCAAACAGACCCGCATTGAGATCCGCCCCTCGTCCCATTCCGGGTTTCCCAGAGGGCTTCCAGCCTGATCCAAACTCTCCATACCCAGCAGATTCCATAGGGTACGCACCACCGTGGTTGGCCCCATCAGCTGCTCCTAACGAGAAGAGATCTGGTGCCCTGGTCCGTAAGGTTGCGGCAAAGGGACAGGCCCAAGTTTCGAGCTACCAGCCTTTGAATATAAGACAATCTCAAGAGATTATTGGGTTCCCAAACCGAAATCTCCTGGAGCCCCCTTACCAGATCGACAACGCCAACACCGTGGAATTGCACGGAGGTCTCTCTAACTTCACAGCTGACACCGACATTGTGCACTACGACGGCCACGTTGAACTCGATGTGCACAATCTCTATGGTGAAATGATGAGTACATACTCTCGCAATGCTATGGAAGCTCGCCGTCCTGGAAAGCGACCATTGGTCATAACTCGATCAACATTTGCAGGTAGCGGCCGTACTGTTGGCAAGTGGTTAGGCGATAATTTGTCGACCTGGGAACATTACCGGCAATCAATCCAGGGAATGCTTGATTTCGCAGCGATTTATCAGATGCCTATGGTCGGAAGTGACGTTTGCGGATTTGGTGGCAACACAACCGAAACCCTTTGCGCAAGGTATGTATTATACGAAGTTGTGATATCGTAGTGACGATGCTAAGCAGAAATAGATGGACTACTCTAGGTGCCTTCAACCCATTCTACCGCAACCACAACGGTGACAGCTCTATCCCACAAGAGTTTTTTGTCTGGGAGACTGTGGCGGCCGCTGCCAAGAGCGCTATTGATATCCGATACCGCCTTCTCGACTACATCTACACAGCCACGCACATACAATCAGAGACCGGCACGCCGATCTTGAACCCATTGTTCTTCGTCTACCCCTCTGACAGGAACACTTTTGCCGTTGACCTCCAATTCTTCTACGGAGATGCCATCTTGGTATCCCCTGTCACAGAAGAGAACTCCACGAGCGTCGAAATCTACCTTCCAAACGATCTCTTTTATGACTTCTACACATACGCTCCTATCCAAGGGTCAGGTGCAAACGTCACTCTCACTGACATCGGATTCACCGAGATCCCACTACACATCAAGAGTGGCTCTATCATCCCACTACGCAACTCATCAGCTTATACTACTACTGAAGTCCGACAGAAGCCATTCAACATCCTAGTTGCACCAAACACCAATGGCGAGGCTAGTGGATCGCTGTACCTAGATGATGGCGAGAGTATCGAGCAGGAACAGACATCCGAGATTGATCTGGAGTACAAAAACCATATTCTATCTATCTCAGGCAAGTTTGGTTATACCGCCGGGTGTGATAGCCTTTTGGAGGTAACGATTCTGGGCGTTGATAGTGCACCAACAGGCGCGTACTGGACAAAAGGTACGGATGGGAAGGTTTGGGTTACTTGCCCAGAGGGAGGATGGTCATATAATGCCGAGAAGAAGGCTCTAACCGTCACTGTGTCACAGAAGTTAGACAGTGAGATTAAGGTCAAGTTTGAGTAAATATCTGTATCCGCTTCAGCTGTGGCTTAGAAATAACCTACTTGTAGTTAGTAAATATAATTTAGGGTTGAACAGTATAATTAGTTTTTTAACGTACTTTTACACAACTTGTACAATCTTAGATAAATTAGATATATTGATTAAGATAATCTCTAAGTAGCTTGCTAAAAGCCTTATTTATAAGTATTATTAATTATTGAAGGATTAATTTAGACCTTTCCCCTAGTACTATCTCGTAACGCTGACTACTACCAAGGGTAATAGACATAGAGGTTTTGTTATGTAAGGTTTACTTATCAGAGGCAGGGGATCACACACAAAGGCTTTTGTAAACACGATACAGTATATAACAAATACTATATTGAGTTGAGCACGAAGTTCCTATACTAAGAAATAACTATCTACTTGTATAGTGGCGTTGTGCTAAAGGAAATAGTTTACATCGGCAGGATGTATATACTTTAAGATAGCTTGTCCGGCTCGTCAAGATACCAGGTACAATCACTGCCGTCCAATTCCCTAGCCGATATTCCATTCCCTACATAGCGAAACCGATTTCCCTGGTTTGAAGCCTGATATGTGAAGACCCAGTCCTCGCCCCTAAAGTCCCTCAGCATGTCAAAAAAGTGAATCCGGCTTCCAGGATGCAGGGCTACCACCGGGCCATCCTTTTTACCCTGCTTGAACCAGCTTCGACAATTACCCGACCAGGTTGTCCGTGGCATAAACTCTTGGGTATGTTCGAAGTAATCGTTAACCGCGGACTCTGACGGAGCTATGGATTTGATGCCCTGGGTCTGGCATTTAGTAATGATGCATGCGATATACTTGGCAATATGCTCGGTGATAGTGAAGTAGCTGCCATGGCCAATGGGAGCGTTAGGGCCGAGGAAGATGAAGTAGTTTGGCATGCCAGTCACAGCACACGACATGTATGCTTTGGGAACCTCGCGAGACCAGATGTCTTGCAAGGTACCTTTACGGCCGATGATGGGAAAGCGGGGGCGAAACGAGACGTCAAATCCGGTGACGCAGATGATGGCATCCACTTTGAGTAGTTTACCAGTCGATGTCATGATGCCGTTCGGGACAACCCTCTTGATGGCGTCGGTAACAATGTCAACTTTAGGGTCTTGAAGGGCTTCGAGGTAGCCGACGCCCGGAGTAAGACGACGGCAGCCGAGGGGAAAGTCTGGGATGAAGGCTTTGCAGAGGACCTCATCATTGTTAAGCATGTTTCGCATGTACTCCTGGATCATCCCCCTAGTGATAGCCTGGGAATCGCTGTCCTTTATCATCTGTGCACGGGTTAGCAGTTAATCAGGGTTGAATCTAGACAAGGCTTACAATTTTAGAGAAATTCTGGTTAGTTTCAAGCTCGATGGCCTTTACAAACGTTAAATAATCCTCTGGTAATTCCTTGAACTTTTGGATCTGGGCCGTAGTGAAGTTGCCATTTTCGTCTATGTCAATCTTGCTCAAAATCGAGGCAGCATTTGAATAAGACAAGTTGACAAGCCCTGGAGGAGCAATCCATGACGGTGATCGCACAACGTGCACCATGTGTTTGACATCTACAATGTGTGAGGCTAGATGTACTAGTAATAGCTATAAAGCCAAATCTCACCTGGTAGTATGGCTGGTACTATTTGCACCCCAGTAGCGCCGTTGCCGATCACTGCCACTGGGAGGCCATCATAGTTGAAGTCCTTCGGCCAGTTGGCGCTATGGATGAGTGGGCCGTTGAAGTCGTGCAAGCCCGGAATGTCTGGCCATGTCCAGTTGCTATTATAGTCCATGTAAGTACGAACTCAGCGTTTGCATTCATTTATAACACAACTTACTTTAGAATCCCCATTCCATCTAGTAGAAAGTGACAGTAATCATGGAACTGCTTCCCAGACTTTTCATCAACAATCCGAAGTGACCACACACCTTCACTGTCGTTCCATTCCGCGTGGTCAACCCGATGACTAGTCTTGATTGAATCGTACAGCTTCTCCTTCCCACAGCATTGCTGAAGGTAATCTTGGATTTCGGTAGCACTCGAATAGAACTCTTTCCACTCTGGATTTGGCAACCATGAGAAGTGATAATTATGAGACGGGATATCACATTTGCAGCCTGGGTAGCGATTCTCAAACCATGTGCCCCCGATGTCTTCGTTCTTCTCGTAAACAACAAGGTCAAAAATTGTCACCTGCTTTCGAAGAGTCCTTATCAGGTTGATGCCGCTTGCACCAGCCCCGATGCACACTACGCGGACGTGGCGAGCTGTGCCGAGAGGTTCTTCCGAGACGGTGTACTTGCCAGTTGCAGAGTGTACTGGTGGAATTTGCTTAAGTTGTCCGGATACTTGCGACAATCTTTCTTCCGCCATGATGAATGCTTGGACGAGGCGAGTGGTTGTTAGAATGGAGTTGGTGGTTTTTAGAATAGAGTCGGTGGTTGAGCTATGACTAGTTAAAGCCTGCGCGTCAAGCCAGAATATATGAAGAATCCCTGTCTTCTGTTAGGAGAGAAATTACTATTTTAGGCTGCTCCTCGACGGCTTAATGACCAATTATTAAATGCCGAGTTAGCCGAGTCAAATGTGCAAACATACATAACTCAATGCCGAGGGCCAGATCCTTAAGTCTCGAAAGGTTGCACAACTTCCTCCATATTGAAATCGTTGCCTAAAAAGCCGAGGCTGTCGAAATTTAGATCGGCCCACTCGAAGGATATGTCGTCAGCGAATGGAGGAGCTTGGAAGATGTTTCCCGTGCCTGTAAGATCGATCTTCCCCATCAAATCCTCCATTCTTGGAGAAATGCTCTTAGGAAATGGAAAGAGCTTTCGGAGACATTCACACCAGGTAGCGTTTGGATTACTATCCGGGGCAAGTGCAGGATCGTGGTTTCTACCTTCTACTATCTCTATAGTCGGCTTTCCCGCGTGGTCTTTTTGGAGCCTCTCAATCTTGCTGAGACACAGTTTGGCCGACCTGTGCTTTGCTGACTGCTGGACTAGAGCCAATCGAAGCAACTCAATTTCCTCGTTAGCAGATACCTGAGAAGATCCGGCTTGTGGTGAGAACTGAGGAACTGCTGCAGTCAAGGCGAGCCAAGCGTGTATCGGAAGCAAGAAGTTGACTTCGTCTCAATAAAGTATAGCTTCATACAAGCGTACAGCACAGGATGATGCAAGTAAAGCTGCCGAATAGAACGCGGGTTCACGGCGGTGTGGGCCAGGGAGTAAATAGACGAGGATGATAGAGATGAAATAAAAGATGTGAATCTCGACCACCCATCGATCGTGTGCGTTTCGATTCTCGCTCTGGTCAAAAAGAGCTAGCTCGGGGGGAATGTTGCTAATCCACTCCTGTAAAGGCTCTATAGCGCTGCGCAGTTTGTCCGGACCAATGTCTTGCTGGCGAGAAGCTAGCATAGCGATAACATTCAAGTTCATCATAAGTTGAATAAAAGGACGGCCACTAACAAGCCTACTAGTCACAGAGTCGGCGCTTGGCAGGGTAACATCAAAGTCTTGAATACGGATCATTGGAGGACGGCCAAAGCAGGTGGATTGGAGTGTGTCGTTGCACTTTAACGGTGAGTATTCGAAGGCGATCAGCCAGGTGTAACTTACAAAAAGATACCACCAAATATTCCTGCTTTGTGTAGATATTCGGGATATGAGATGCGTCGATTCCTTGTGAAAGCCAAGTTGGATGGCCAATCGAATTGCTACTCCTACCCAATGCCAGGGGTGATCCATCGTCGCGATATGCGGAGATAGAGGAGTCCAGCAACTGAGAACACAATAGGCCTTTAGCAATGCTAGCATATCCGTTTCTATCCCGAGGAATATCAGAGCCTTGATCCTAGCGTAGATATCAACGGACGTAAAGTTCTTTGGATGATCGTCCGGCAGTCTCATAATGCTACCCGCAAAACATAGCGTTTGTCGAAGCAGAAGACCCGGCTCATCCCGGTCAAGAATAGGCACGACTTGATAGAGGTACTGGGTGTAGAACTGTAGTAAGGCGGCGCGATATGGTTCGCTTGGCAGTAGGGTGGCGTTTGTGAGGGCCAGAATTGCCTCAGCATTGCATGGCCGTAATCTTGGGTCATGAGAGCTATGGGAAATTTCATCTGAGACGGATAAGATTGATTCGGTGCCGAAATATCCGTTTCGAGCCTGTACTGACGGCATATTTGGCAAGGGACAGGATCCATTCTGTCGAGCGCCGAGAGGGCTAGTGGCCCTGATCAGCGTTGAAGCTGTTGATATTCTAGCCCTTCGTTTTCTTACTCCAAGATATTTCCTAATTCACACAGTTAGGGGCGCATCATGAGAACAAGGGCCGATGGGAGACTAAACCGGCATTGAAATTGGTCTCGCTGGCAGTTTCGGCAGGCGGTGCCATCGGGCTGATCGCTCAGGTCAGGTTGCACCTTACCTTGCGTTCATGGCACCTAGTGCAGACTAGTCGAGCTCGGGTTCTAAGTTCGCTCATGGTAACGTTTACTCCCATTAGACTAAAAAAGAAATGGTACAACTTGGGTATAGAAATATTGAGTGCGGTGCTGGAACAGGTAATACAAAATCTTCTTGCCGCGGCTTCCCCGGGGCGCCAGCTGAGTTCACGAGACAAACTTTTGAATGCGGGGGGAATGCGGGGTGATGCGTTGGAATTCCGGGGAATGCGGGGGGATGCGGTATGGCAAGGGGGCAGTGCGTGGTTAGTGATAATTGTTTTGGAGTTGTTGATTTGGAAGCTGGGGGTGCTTGCCAGAGGCGACCTGGGGTGAGGGAAGACTATGCGGGGCGGTCGGCTCGGCACTCGACAATCGGTTTTGCCACCTGCGCACTGATTCATGATGACACACGACCAGAGGTGGTTTTAATTTATTAACATAGACTTCAATTCACAGACTTAGCACTGGCGATCTCATGCGAACTATAGTTAGATAGTCCTAAGTTTACCTAATATCTAAAGTCACATAGTACCCAATATCGGATCGCTCCCTACTCTAGGAAAACACCATTCCCCCATCCACGATCAAGCTCTGGCCTGTGATCTGGTCCGAGTCCTTACCTGCTAGGAAACTAACCAAGCCAGAAATGTCTTCAGGAGTCTATGCCAGCGTTAGTTAACGTTGTCCACCTAGCCAGGGCCGTCGACATACCTGAGCCCGCTTGGATGCAATGCGGCTTTCCACAGCCTTCTCAAACGCCACTCCCTTGGGGATTCCCATTTGAGTAGAGAGGTTGCTGTCAATTGTTTCCCACATGTCGGTAGGGACCATTCCTGGGCAGTACGCATTGACGGTTATCCCGTGCTGTGCTAGATCCATTGCAGAAACCTGCGTGAGCCCACGAATGGCCCACTTGCTAACTGAATATGCGGGGGTCTGCGGAGACTGGATTATTGTCAGTTTATATCTAGAAATCTTCCAAGTAAGAGCGTCTTACTGGTCGATAGCCTGAAATGGAGCATGCGCCAATTATCTTTCCACCACGTCCCTGCTTAATCATTTCTAAGCCTGCATGCTTGTAACACAAGAATACCCCTCGAACATTGATCTTGTTTTCTATTAATATTATCACTTAAGAGAAAACCACGACAGGGGGGCCTACTGCTTGGATCCTATCCCATTCACTTGCACTCATCTCAAGGAGTGGCTTGACGAGAATGATCCCCGCATTGGCAATCATCACCTTCAACAAAGCTCTTAGTTAGTTATACGTCTAGACTTGGCTGTTGAATAGTCACTCACATCAAGCCCACCAAGCATCTGGACTGTATTTTGCATCATTTTTGCGACCTCATCTTCGTTTGTCTACGATTTAATTTAGCCCAGATCCGTTTCGAAGACGGGAGACATACCTTTCAGCTCAATCTCGGGTCAGAAAGCCGACCGCCGAATCCTGTTTTGGACACTAGCAAACAAACTATATCTAGCAACTCATTTGTCGAATGATCACTCTTTTCTAACACTCTGTTCTTTATTACATTAGGATTCAAGAAATCGCCAAAATCTCAACCCTATCTAGAGAATTAATTCCTACGCAAGCATATAAAGTAGCAACCATGCCATTATCAAACTTCTCTGTCCTAAATTCTACCTCGGTTGTCAATGTCCGCATCATTGACCCCACGTCATCCATCAATGTTCATATGGAGGGCATGGTATCCCATGCAATAAAGGGCCACTCCTGGCTCCAATGCCCCGCTTACTCATTCCTCATTGAACACCCATCTTCTGGCCGCAAAGTACTTGTCGACCTAGGTGTACGCAAGGATTTTCACAACCTCGCCCCGCCCATTACAAAGTGGCTCACTAAAAGCGGAACTAAATGCAGCGTCGAAAAAGATGTCAGAACCATCCTCGAGGAAGGTGGGGTCGAGGCGGGTGAGATCGAGGGCATTATTTGGAGCCACTGGCATTGGGATCACACCGGCGACCCCAACACGTTCCCAACGAGCACGGCGCTCATAGTAGGACCGGGCTTCAAGCAGCTCTTTACACCTGGGTACCCAACAAATCCGGAATCTCCCGTCCTAGACTCCGACTTCGCCGGCCGCGAACTCCGCGAACTGAGCTTCGCGGATTCCGGCATCACAGTCGGACGCTTCCCTGCACTTGACTACTTTGGTGACGGCAGCTTTTACATTCTGAATGCGCCAGGTCACACAGTGGGCCATCTCAATGCTCTAGCAAGAGTGACAACCAATCCTAATAGTTTCATCCTCATGGGTGCAGATACCTGCCACCACAGCGCCGAAATGCGGCCGTCCAAGTATCCCCCATTGCCTGATGCGATATCACCACATCTGTTCAATCCCGAGAGTGCGGTGCCGTGTCCTGGAGCACTGTTCAGGCCCATTCTAAGGGACGAAAAAACGACGGAGCCCTTCTACGGCGTAGTAAGGCCTGCGATGCTGTTTGGTGATTCAGACGCTGCTGAAGAGACTGTAGACAAGGCCATCGAAGCCGATGGCAGCGGGAACACTTTTGTCGTCATTGCACATGATTGCCACCTGAAAGATGTAGTTGACATATTTCCGAAGTATGCAAATGATTTCTTGAAGAAGGGTTGGTTGAGAAGGGTAGATGGGTGTTTTTGAAGGATTTCAAGGAGGCAGTTGGCGAGAGGGCTAATGAGAAGCTTTAAGGGCAGCGGTACTTGAAAATGCTTGCACGTTTATGTTAGGATCTCGGTCTCCTTTAACCCCACAAAATCCTCCGTGATGGACGAAAATAGAATGCAGTTATACTTTGATATCACCTAGGTTGAAGGCTGTGTGACAATGGTCGACACGCAGCTCACCTGGCAGCCGATACTTGGCAATTCCAACATTACCTATCCCTTGCTACTTGCACAGAATTTCTATGGTTGTGATAACGCGGGCGCGGGAGGGTTGATCCAAGCGGGGTGTTTAAAGTACTTATTTTCGCCGACTGATACTCGAAAAACAAACGCGTTCTCAGGGCACAAAGGTCACGTCGGAGGGGTTCATATTCTAGTAATGGCTTTAATACAGTAATTGATTGGTTTGGCAGTCGAAGGCTATAGTTCTAATTAGATCTTTATGTATATAAAATATACATTAACGTATTCCACCAGTAAGCCGGTAACACCCGTAAGCCGGTAATCGCGTCAAAAATCAACCCGCAAACCATCCGTAAACTACAAAATGAATTGAATTGAATTGAATTGATTACTTTAGAATTGAATTAATTACAATTAAGCTTCTGAGGGCATACTCGAGCATTATGCTCAAGTGATGAACATATACTACACCTAGGGGGAGCGCGTATTCGTGGCTCTTGCGGAATGCTCGTTAGGTCCTTAACATGCTCAATATCAACCATTTAGGAGCGATCCAACCCTTCTTGAACTGTAAGAACTCCTCCTATAGCTATATATGACCTCCGCTTTACTCTCTTCTTCTTCTCCCTCTCGTTTTCAGCCCGTAATTGGCGGTTCTCCTCCGTAAGAAGCATAGCACTATGCATAGCCATTTGACAACCCTTGACTAGTTGGTTGAGTGCAACCTCTATAGGACTTGGTAGACTATGCGTATGACGTTAAATGTACTGCTTAATCGTTTGTGTTTAACGCTTAAGCTCTTGAATATTATGCAGAGTCTTAGGGTTCTAAGGAGAGCTTTGTAGATGGTTAATAGGTAGAGTTAGTGTCTATAAAGTAACATGAAGCTTTTTAAGTACGTAGCTTGGATTGTACAGAACAAGCCTAGTAGCCATAAAGCTATTTCGAATATTGCTTATATTTAGAGCCTCTAGTCGAGTACTTAAATAAGCTCTAAGGAAGTTAGGCTTGTTAATATTATAAGGATGCCCCCTTACTTAGGGTAGATACAGATGGGTTGTAGGTTAGGTAACAGGCGATAAGGCAGGATAACCAAGACGGACCTGATTCTAGTATTAAAGGGGTAGGACGAGCGTAGTTCCCCCTTTATCTTTTTTATATCCTTTGTAGTAGACCTATAGGATTACACCGACTCCTATCCGACTTGCACTCCTATATGCCACTTCTCATGATATGGTGCCCTATGTCCTTACAAATATAGTTAAGACCATTACGTATAAGGTTTTTAATCTACTGTCTATAAATCCGTTTTATAGCTATAAAGCAACTAACATCTAAAGGCTATAATAGGTATAACGAATGTAGTAGCATATAAAGTGTAATAATCAAGTGTTCCTTATAGAATAAGTTAAATTTAAGAGTATTATGGCTTCTATGACCATCTAGAATTAGGAGTCTATATACTCCTTTTATACAATCTCTTATATGCTTCTTAAATACCTTTATAAGCCATGTAAAGCTAAGGGTATCGTTTGTCTAACCGTTTTTACTAACACTAACCACCTAATTTCGTAGAAGAGACTTAGTATACTAAGTGGATTAATGAAGCTTCCCTTTAAATATCACTATTATAGGAGTGCTCTAACCATCTACACATATACCCTTAATTACTATTACCTACTCCTAATTTCTAGGTTAGAGAGTTACTAGCTTTCTAGATCTTTTAGATCTATAAACTACTCTTATAGTCGTAATTATACCTATTTAGAATCCTATTTCGTTAAAGTTATAGATATTATCATCTATAATCTTATATTTCGCTTATATATTCTCTATAAGTTAAAACTAGTCTTAAATAATAGTAGGATCTTTACATTTCACTTGCTAATAGTTATATTTATAATTAAATCGTGATTATAAGGTTTCATGACATTATATGAACTTATAGACCTAATTCTAGCTAACTATAAGATCTTAATGGTCTATAGCCGTTAAGGTCAAGCTCTCTTTATTATGTCTTTTAAGGAGTAAATTAGCTATTTGTTACATGGTATTAACTTAAGGTGCTAGACCACGCTTATCTATTAATAGGATCTAATTTATAAGGCTAGATTCCTTAGTCTCTATAAGTTTATAGTATATAGATCGTAAGTTAGCCTTCGTAACGCAACTATGAAAACGATTACTAGTAGTTAAATAAGATACTCTATACACCTTTGTAGTAGCTCTAAGGCTCTTAAATTAGCCTTTACAAAAGGCTTAAATAGCTAGGAGTATTCTCCCTTCTTTTAAAGCTAACTAAGAGCTCTAATGTTAAGACATATTATATAGTTTATAGGTTTATAGATGGTTTATAGGTTGGTTTTTAATGTAATTACCAGCTTATAAGTGTTACTAGCTTACTAGTAGAATACGTTATTATTAAATACTATTACATAAGGTAATATTCATAACGTACTTAATAGGCAAGCTACGCATGTAGGCGAGCTACGCACCCCTTACTTATTTTAATGCTTTAAGTGTAAATACAACAACTATTTAATTAATTAAACCCTAAGAAACTACCTTAATTAGAAACATGCTTTGTTAGGCATATACGAGTAGTGTGTGATTAAGATCTACACAAGCTACACGTACATGGTATATGTGTTTATACAGTTACCTCCTAGGTTGCTACCTTACCTTCTAAGCTTATATTAACTATTTATGATAGATCTAACCCTTCCTAAACTGTTAGAACACCTCTTATAGCTATATACGACCTCCTCTTTACTCTCTTCCTCTTTTGCCTCTCGTTCTTAGCCTGTAATTACTTATTCTCCTCTACTAAAAGCATAGCACTATTCATTGCCATTTAGTAGCCTTTAACTAACTAATTAAGTGCAAGTTTAGTTAGACTTAGTAGACTCTTTATATAGCGCTTAATATAGTCTTTAATTGCCTTACATTAAAGCTCTAGTTAAGTAGTATTATAAGGCGTTTTAGGTACCTAAGGTGCTAGCTTAGTACTATAACTTAAAGAGGGGGGTGTTAGCGTCTTTAATTAAGTATATAGCTTTAAAAGCACTCTCTTAAGGTTGTACAGCATAAGTCCTATAGCTATAAAGCTACTATAAATATTTGCTAAATTCATAGTCTCTATATGAGTAGTGTAGTATGCTTTAAGGAAGTCTTGCTTATTAATATAATTAATTCCATTCTACATATACCCCTTAATTTACCGTCTATACAAGCGCTTTAGGACCACAAAATAGCTAACATCATAAGGCTATAATAAGTGTAATGAATGTAGTGGCATACATAGTGTAATAATCAAATGGTCTTTATAGAAGAGGTTAAATTCTAGAGTAATATAACTCCTATGGCCATTAAGAATAAGAAGCTAATATACGCCCTTTGTATAATATGCTATATGCTTTTTAAACACTTTCTAAAGCTAGGTAAGGCTTAACTTATTATCTATCTAGCTATTCTTACTAACTTTAATAACCTAGTCTATAGGTAGCGTGTCTATGTACTAGGTTAACTAGTGCACCTTGCCCTTAAATATAATTATAGGTGGTAGGCTCCATCTAGACAAGGATATATAGTTAATAGCTATTACCTATTCCTAATTCCTAGGCTGTATTAAGGCAGGCTAATTGCTCCTTTCTACCCTAGTTATGACCTTAGCCGTTAAAATGACTCCTATCTAGAACCCTGTCTTGTTAAAGTTATAGATATCTTCGTCTATGATACTATACTTTGTAATTATATTCTATATAAGTTGAAACTAGTCTTAAATAATAGCTAGATCTTCACATTTTGCTCTTTAGTAATCATATTTTTAATTATATCATGACGTTAAAGCTTCATGTCATCATATAAAGGAGTAAGTCTAGCGTTAACTAATAGTAATACCTTAGCTTACATTTAACCGTTTTTAAAGAAGTAAATTTACCATTTGTCGTATAGTATTAGCTCTAGGTAGTAGGCCTCGCTAATCCATAGATAATATCCATTAAACAAGGGTTGCTTCCTCTATAGTAGTGAGTTTTCGATTCGTAGGCTCTAAGTCGCGTCACGTACAAACACCTTTAACGTGAGTTCGAAGTGTTAATTCAGGGACATCGTACGCGCCTATAGTAGCGCAGAGGCTTGAAAATTAGCCCTGTTTGTAGGCCTATAAGGCTAAGGCCATTTAGCCCTCTTTTTAAATTAATTAAGGGTTGTTAGGTTAAGGCATGTTAATGATATTATAGTAGAATCAAGAAGAAGTGCACAGCTCGCCTACATGCGTAGCTTGCTTATTAAGTACGTTAACGTATTTAGCATGTAAGTTAGTAACGTACGTAAGCTAGTAATCATAACACGAAAACCACCTATAGACTATCTATAAACCTATAAACCACACGATATGTCTTAACATTAGAGCTCTTAATTAGCTTAAAAAGAAGGGAGAATACTCCTAGGTATTTAAGCTTTCCGTAAAGGGCAATTTAAGAGCCTAAGAGCTACTATAAAGGTGTATGGAGTATCTTATTTAATAGCTAACGATCGCTTCTATAGTCGTGTCACAAAATGTGATTTACGGTCTATATACTATAAACTTATAGAGACTAAGGAATCTAGCCTTATAACTTAGATACTATCTATAGATGAACGTAGTCTAGCACCTTAAGTTAATACTATATAACAAATGGCTAATCTACTCCTTTAATGACGTAATAAGTAGAGCTTAACCTTAATAGCTATAGACTATTAAGATCTTATAGTTAGTTAGAAATAGGTCTATAACTTTATATAACGTTATGAAACCCTATAATCATGATTTAGTTATAAATATAACTTTTAGTAAGCGAAATGCAAAGATCCTACTATTATTTAAGACTAGTTTTAACTTATAGAGAATATATAGGCAAAATATAAGATTACAGATAATGATATCTACAACTTTAACGAAACAGGATTCTAAATGGGTGTAATTACAACTATAAGAGTAGTTTATAAATCTAAAAGATCTAGAAAGCTAGTAACTCTCTAGCTAGGGAATTAGGAGTAGGTAATAGTTATTAAGGGCATTTACGTAAATGGTTAGAGCATGCCTCTAATGGTAATATTTAAAGGAAAAGTGCATTAATCTACCTAGTATTCTAAGTCTCTACCATAAAACTAAGTAGTTAGTGTTAGTAAGAACAGATAGATAAACGATACCCTTAGCTTTACATAGCTTATAGAGGTTTTTAAGAAGCATATAAGAGACTACATAAAGGGAGTATAAGGACATAGGGCACTATATTATAAGAAGTTACATATAAGAGTGCAAGTTAGATAAGAGTTAGTGTAATCCTATAGGTCTACTACAAAGGATACAAAAAAGATAAAGGGGGAGCTTAAGGCTTCCTACCCCTTTGATATCTGTAATAGGTCTAGCTCGGCTAGTCCTTAGCGTTCTTTAGAGCCGCTACTGTTTAGGCTCTAAATCCATTCTAACACTAGAACTCCTATGTTGCCCTACTATAGTGTCACCTATCGCGCGTCACCTTAGGTCTGAATGTGCCTTATGTAAGGAGGCATCCTTACATTACCCCCCCCTTAAGAGGGGGCTTTGTCCTTAAAGCGTGTAGCCTATTGTTATATGTAAGGAGTATCTAAGTGTTAGCGTAGGCAGGGCGGTCTTTGTTAGAGCATTATGTGGCTAAATGCGTCCCTAGGATGTAGAGTAGAGCGGTGCTTTGTTTATAATAAAGGCTAGTTGTAAAGCTCTAGGTTGATACTAGAAAGTGTCTAAGGGTGATGTGAAGCGTTATGATTTTTCTAGTTACTATGCTTGCGCTACTCTTTCTTAGAAATTCATTGTTATAAGCTAATGTTATAAAGCGCCTACTTCTGCCTACATTTACGAAGACTTCTTTCCTTATAATAACGCTCTAGAACCCCCTCCTAAGACTAGTACGTAGCCCCCTCTGTTTGTATATTATATACTAATTAATTGTTTATAGGAACTAAATAATCTAAACGAATGAGTAGGTGATGTGTGTATGATGACGTGCTAATGATAACTTAGGAGTTAGGCTAATAGGTTCTATAGCTTTAATCTTATGACGATACTAACGATGCTAGTGCCTACCCCTCCTAGGGCTCTTAGTGTCGCCTTCTATGTGTACTACATGTGCTACGCCTATAAGAAGGGCGATCTTAAGGCTAGGGAACTAGCCTATAGCTACGTCTAGAGCCTAGCGAGCTCTAAGTGCACGTACTATGTAGCGTAACACGCTAGGTGTGTGCTAGTGAGTTTATGGATAGCCTACGGTCTTATGTGATTGTTCCCTTATAGCTAACCTTGTAGGGATAGATGTCCTAGTTCCTAGTAGAGGAATACTAGACCCTCCTTAACGCTAAGGCGTTAAGCAACCCTAACCCCGCTGCCATTAAGGCTGCTATGGCAGATATTAGGCGTGTAGCCACTCTAGCTACCACCTAGATGCTTAAGTTCCGCTCCCTATATGAGCTCTCCTTGTACATAGAGAGCTCCGCCCTCTGCTAGTCCATTAAGACTAGTTTCTACATGAGTATACCCCTTTCCTATTGTTTCTTGTTCTAGAGCTAACGCCTTACGTAGCAGGTCCGCTAGGTGGTGAATGTAGTGGGGGTTATGGTAGGGAGAGTGGAGGGGGATACGACCCTACTACTTAAGGGGCAGGTTAGCGCCTCCTCCTTGCTAGGGGAGGTGGTGGCTACCTCTAAGGTAGCGGTAGAGGGGATGAAGGAGGTAGTGGCGGTAGTAGACAAAGGGTCTACTACTGTCGTGATAGTAGCCTGTGGCGGTAGGATGAAGAGGAAGAGGGTAGAGGAGGTAGAGGATAAGGTCGTTCTTAATCTTAGGTGAAGACCTTGTGTTAGAGGGAACTTAGGTCTAGTCCTTCGTATAGGGTCACTTCGACCCTTCGTCTCTCATGGTAGTAGCCGCTTGTTATAACGCTAGTGAGACGTTTAGGAAGGGTAGCCTCTATAAGGACTATAGTGCTAAGTGTGCCCTAGCTTAGAGGGTGTTTTAGTTTAGTGTTATATGTAACAACGACGCTATCTTTCCTACTTTGCTGTTCCTCTTGTGATCGTAGCTTAGCTCGCCTGTCTCCTATGCTATGATCCATCTAGGTAAGTCCTTTAGTAGTCTAGGTAAGTTAGGGTATTTTATGTAGAACTCTTAAAGCTTAAGTAGAGAGTTCTTGAAATTCGCTATAGGATACTACTCTAGATTAGGGTCGAATCCTACCTAGCTTACCTAGTATTATAGTTGCTTGTAGCAGAGTCTTATAGTAAGGATCTTTTCTACTTACTATTCTTCTTAGCCGTTAATGACTTCACTACTAGGCTCTAGTGCTACTTGTCTAGGTAAGGGGTTATTTAGAGCTTTAATGAGTACGTCTAGTAAGAATACGTTATGTATTTAAGAACCGTTAGGTAGCTATAGTTAGAATGTGTGTCTAACCTGTTCTAGTACTATATATAGTCTAACCTATTACTATCCTAACTTACAGCTAGGGTGAGTGTTCTTAAGATTCCTCGTTAAGAGATATACTTTGTCTCTAACGACCTAGTCGATGGCTCTTTAGCGTTAATTAGCATACTTTAACATCTCTTCTTAGGCCTTAACTATATTCTCCTTTACGTTAATCTAAGCAGTATGCATCCGTTTAGTAACTGCTTTAGCTTTGTTCTAGTTTAGAGTTTCCTAAGGGTTCGTTCCCTTTAGAGTGTTCTAATCCTAGCTAGTACGTAGATCTATCTTATACTTAAGTTAATAAGGGGTTATGTTAATTAAAGCGTAGGGTAGCGTTATCTAAACCTAATCTATGATAGGGATAAGCTTACTCTAGTTATCCTAGTAATGGGATACAAATGGGCGTAGTCTCTAATTAATATATTAGTTTATGATTTCTGTCTAACTATTAGTTTACTTATAGTAAGCCGTTAAGAGCTTAATCTTAACGCTAATAATCTAGTAGAACTTATGCTAAAAGGAGGACACGAATTAGGGTCTACGATCGCTAATGATTAACACTAGGGTGTGTCTAAATTAATAAATCTATTTAATGAATAATTATGCCATTTGTTATACATCCGTAGTCTTATGGCATGGTATGGTTACTAAACTCTTACTAAGGCGGTCTATAAACACTAGGATGCTATTATACTTATGCTTATCCCTTAAGAACTCCTTAAAGTCTATCATAAGATGTTACATAAGGTAGTTAGGTACTAGTAGGGGGTGTAAGAAGCCTTGTTACTTCGTGACATTAGTGTGTAAAAGGCAGCATGTCGCGTAGTTATATACATACTATAAGCAGTCTGCTTCTATGCTAACCTAATGATACTTTAGGGCGAGTAATTAGTATGTCTTCCTACCACTTAGATGCGCTGTTAACACTTAGTCGTGCGCCTCTTAGATGAGTTTCGTATAGAGCTTAGTATGGCGTTTTACACATAGGCGACCTTTATACAAAAGGAGTTAGTTGCTTAAGGCGAAGCTATCTAGTAATAGTTGCTTCGCACGTGTCTTAGCAAACGACTTCCTATTGTTAGCACATAGTGCCTTAATTAGGTTAAAGGGCATCTATGCTTTTAGGGTGTCTATGGCGTTTACTAATGCTACATAGCTGTTAGCTAACTTAGCTCTAATATAGGGGTGTAGGTGGGCTAGGCCTAATAACACCCTTACACGACTATCTAACTTGACTTTCTATTACATTACGAGGTCTTAGTCTCTTTGGCTTAGAATATCAGCCTTCTAGTTATTCTTACCTACCATATACGTAATATAGAAGTTAAAGTTAAAGAGTAGTTCCATCTACTACACCTGCTTTACAGTAAGAACCTTTGTTGTTATGAAGTATTTAAGCAAGTAGTGATTAGTATAAACGTTAACTTAGTGTACTACTAACGCTAGTTTAGGTCTCTACTTTAAGAAGGCTTTCACGATCGCGAACAGCTCCTTGTTATAGATCTCCTAATTAATCTCGTGCCTAGTTAGGACGTAGCTGTAAAAGCTAACTAGGTACTAGAGCTTATCTAGGTGTTCTTAAGGGAGTACGCTAGCCACGACTCTGTCTAACGAGTCGGTTTCTAGTTTCATAAGCAATTTGGGATTAAAGTAGTATAGTGCCTATACTACTAATAGTTATCTCTATAATTCCTTAAAGGCGTTCTTACATTCGTTAGTCTACTAAAACGGCTTAGAAGGGCTCGTGATAGTAGTTAGAGGCCTCGTAATCTTTCTAAAGTTATAGATGAACTAGTGGTAGAACCCATAGAAACCTAGATAGGACTTCACACTAGTGATAGTAGTTGGTTAGATCTAATTACATAGTAGTTCGATTTTCTTAGGATCCGCTTCGACACTAGAAGTGGTTAGTATGTAACCTAAGTACTTTGTATAAGTAACGTTAAACTTATACTTCTTAATGTTAGCCTATAGTCCTGCCTCTCTAAGACGATAGAGGACCTTATATATGTGTTTAATATGTTCTATAAGGTCCTTAGAATAGATTAGGATGTCGTCTAGGTAAGTTATATAGAAGTCGTCTAAGTATTACATAAGGACGTTATTCATGTAACGCTAATACGTAGCAAGGCCGTTTATTAGTCTAAACGGTAGCACCTTACACTTATATAATCTATAGTAAGTGCGAAAGGTAGTGTACTCTTTAGAGTTAGGGTGCATTTGTATGTAATGGAAGGCTTATTAGATATCTAGCTTTATGAAGATCTTAGCTTTTGACACCTAGCCTAGCAATTCGTTAATGTGTGGTATAGGGTATAGATCGTTACAAGTAAGGCTGTTTAACTTATAGTAATCGATGTAGAACCTTAGCTTGCTGTCTGCTTTCTTAACGAATAGTATAAGGGACGTAAAGGGGCTGTTATTATTAACGATAAAGCCTTTCTCTAGGTTCTCTAATAGGTATTACTTTGTAGCCTTAAGCTCTTTAGTGCCTTACTAGTAGAGTAGGGAGAAGGCGTTTAGCAATAGCGCCTTAAGCTATATCTTATAGTTATATACATGATGTGGTAGTAATTTATTAGATTCTGATTTTAAGAAGACGTTAGTGTAGTTTTAGTACGTAGCTAGGAGCTTCTACTTAATGAGAGTAGCTGTCTCATCGTCTTCTTCCATTTCCCTTTCCTAAATGATCTAATCGATCTCGTAGATGCTCGTCTAGAAGAACTTAGCATCGCTTCGCATCATCTTATAGTAAAGAGCGTTCGCACCTATCTCGTAGATTTAGACTAGTGCGAAGCTAGGTGTTAGTTTTATAAGTAGAGAGAGAGGGTTCTCTCTAATTTAGGGTAGGCTTAGTGTTGATACTAGGGTCTCCTTGTAGTCTAGAATTATCACATTTACTTTTAACAAGCGTCTACCTACGTGGCGTCTATCTTTGTAGTAGATTGCTAGATCCTTACGATTCGTATCTAATTAGTACGCTAGATGTTAAAGTAACGTTTCGCGCAAGTAGTAAGGTAAGGTAATCTCCTTACTCTAGCTAGGAGTTAGTAGGTACTCCTTTAGCTATACTAGCTAGCTCTTTACAGAGTCGAGTAGTATTTAGAAGTGGCTAAAAAGCTTCTTCCTAATTATCACATCTTACGCTCTAAGGTCTAGGAGCACGAAGGGGTAGTTATATATTTAACGTCCTTTAACTATTAAGTATAGCTAAATATACTCTAATACATAGCTTTAGATTTTCTAATGAAAGCTATAGATTAGTATAGTGTAAGGTAGTTTCCGTATAAGGCTCTAAAGTGCTTTTAATAGTTACATAGCAAAAGGCTTATTAATAACGAGGTAGCCATTTACTCCTATATCTACAAGAGACTTCGTCTACACGCTAAGTCCATTTATACTTAGTGTTATATTAACTAAGAACTAGGTCCTGCCTAAGAGTTCTCGTAAGTCTAGTCCTTATAGGTTACATTTACATAGACCTAGGAAGGAGCCTTTGCCTAGGCCTCGTCGTTTTCCTCTAGCGACGCATCTAACTAGAGCTTAATAGCTTCTTCTTAGTGTTCTTTAGTCTTAGGGGCTTCCTAGTCTATTTCCTTCACTATAGCGTTAAGTAGGCACTTGTCTTAGAAGTGGCTAGGCTTACTACACTTAAAATAGTTACTAGTAACAGCTAGAGCGGCTGTCCTTACACGCTTAGGCATAGTTGGTTTTAGGAGGAATAGAGTCCTCGTAAACGTAGGCGGTAACGTTTGTCTTGGTTTTAGTACTAACGTCTTCGTTACGTCTATAGATTAAGAGCTCGTCTTTGCGGATCCTAGGAGCAAGTTTAATTCGTTATTCCTATACCGTTCTTAATCAAATGTAGTAAGCTCTTAGACTATAGTCTAGTAGTTCCCATTCCATTAGTTCTTAATAACCGCTACGCGGCTATGGAATTAAGGCGTTAACTTGTTCTATATGTACTAAAACCACTCTAACTATGATACTTGTCTAGTAATAGCTACGCTCTAGAAGCAAGCCTTGAATTTAGGGAAGGTTTCGTAAGAATAGCCTTTTTCTCCTATCTACATGTCGTTAAACTCGTTCTAGGCCTGTTCCGTCTTGTTACCTATAAGGTAATATGAACTAAGTAGGTCTATCATCTTATTAGCGCTCTAGAAGCTATACGTATTAGATAGGTATTAAGGTTCTAGGTATTTCTTTACTAGGCTAGTTGTAGTACCCTATATTAACGCTCTTTAAGATATGTTAGTAGGGTAATGATCTTCGTTAACTATAAGTTAGTCTTATATAGAAGCACTTTATTATAAAAAGGTATGCTTAACGCTATCGCTTAAGGGCGTGATTCTTTCTAATATAGTAGATTTCTTATAGCGATATAGGTAGTCCTTAGTACCTTGTCATAGTAGGACTAGGATTAATAGGGATCGCGTAGTGCTAATAGGTAGTAGTTAAATAAAGGCGGGCGTGTTTTGCATCTATAGTATAGGCGGTTCGTCCCTATCTCCTTTAATGGTAAGCACTAGGGTGTCTGCCGCTAGTGGCATGGACGGTATTCTAGTCTAGCTCGCCACGAGGGTGGCTATCATTGCCTTAAGCTCTTGCATCTCGTTTTCGAGGTTTGCTATTCGATCTAGGGCGTCTTTAGAGGGCCCTATAGTGTTACCTATAGCGGTTGTTTACCTAGTAGCCATTTAAGGCAGTAGACCATTATTGTCTAGGGGGAGGTTCGATGTCGTCTTCCTTATATTAGTTTAGG